>BFEA01000194.1:293121-310063 GCA_003427395.1 Chara braunii
GTCCTCGTCTCCAACATGGGCTTGCTTTAGTCACACCACTTGCCCACTTGCCTGCACCACTTGACCACTTGCCAACCTTCTAGAAGGACTGCAGCTAGCCTTCTAATCTACAGGTCTACGGATCGAATCCTGGCTACCTATAGACCTACGACAGACCTACCTACCACTGGCGGTTCTACAGGTCGCAGGTTCAACTCTTCGAGTTGACGCAGGTATTGTACACAGGTAAGTTGGGGAGCTAGGGATCAAGTCCTGGGATCTGCCTCAGCTACCACGAATTGGTGAATACCGTTTCACACGTTGCTCTGTAACCAACTGGTGTGCTGCAGCTGCCTGAATCGCCACTTATGGAAAAATGTTGAAAACAGGCCTCTCGTGGAGGCCCGCCTTCACTTAGGGCGGGCATAGCTTGCTAGGGGCCGCATCCCAGAACACTTGTATGTCTGATAAGGGCCCCGCGAGGGCTCATTCCTCGCAGTCCTGTGGGACATCTGTGAAGTTGGAATGATACAGAGAAGATTAGCATGGCCCCTGCACATGTAAGGGTGACACACTTAAGATCGGGAAATGGTCAAAATTATAAATAAATAAATAAACAAGCAAGTAAATAAATAAGTAAATGAGTAAATAAGCAAACAAATAAATGAGTAAGTAAAGAAGCAATCGGATAAATGCTGTGTGTAACATGAAAGTCTGTCTGAGGTACTGGTGCTGTAAGCCAATGTGGCATTGGATGCAGGGTGTTTTTTTCCTTCTTTTTTCTTTGGTTGTTGTTGCTGAAAAAAGGGCTGAACTTTCATTGTAGCTGGAAACCAGGTTCAGCGTCCTTTACAATGAACGCACACTGCTACGCATCTCTCCATTACGGTCGAGAGATCCTGAGGCAGTGGCATTGATTGCTCCCACCGTGGAAGGATGTGCCACTGCTCTGCCTCTGCCACTTAACTTTCCACACCCTCTTGTTCAGTCTCTGCTGTCTACTACGTCTACGGACTCCTGTCCCAGTCTGTCTCCCTAACACCAGGCCGTGCCACCTATCCCCCGTCTCCCTCACACCAGGCCCCTGCCCCCCTCCCGAGGTCTTTTACGGCCCCATTGCTTTATGAGGGGGCTAAGCTGTCTGCCAAACTCAGCGGTTGACTCTGTACTGATTCCGTGGCTTGCTCGGTTGGCCCCATGGTGGGCACCCAGGTGCAGGACCAATTGAGACTGAGTCTACCTCGAGTCGATGTGCCTATCCTTCCTGCGCCGAGAAGTCGTGTGCTGAAGTCATTATAGAGCACCTGTGCTTTCTCCAGGTTGCCGTGTCTGTCTCGTTGCAGGTTGATCCACTCGGACCTTTACTCCGTGTCCAGCAGAGGAAGTAGCTCCCTGCAGACCTGTTCATCGACTGCTGCTGATCGTTGATGGTGTCCCGACATCGTCTCTTCCAGATGACCCATAGAGCGAGGGGTCTCAATCTGTCAAACAGTTCCCGGTGATAGGGCTTCCCGGTGTGTCACATCCCCAAATCCTTTCGAGTGTCATGAGTGTTGCCGTGGGGAAAAGGGCATCCGTAAATTGCCACCAGAAGTGCACAACCCTAGACCCTAGACCAGCCAGATCTGTCTTGCTTTGGGGTGCGTAATCGAGCAATGGTGGATGTTCTCTTGCTGGCCTGTGTCACAGATTGCACATAGTTCATCGAGTGGAACCCGTTGCATGGAATTGTGTCTCCGGCCAAGTCATTGCGTACCCGGCAGAGTGAGGTAGGCAATCAGCCACTGCATGATCCTAATTCGCGTATTCTTAATTGCCAGTACTTTTAGCCATGGGATTTCCGCCAGGCCTGCGAAATCAACCTGTGTGTGTTTAGCCCTCCTCTGTACGATGATGTCCCGAACAGTCACTGACCGACATCTCAGTTTGTAGCCCAGCCAAGTGGTGTATCTGAGAAGGTTCACTGTTCTCTGCACAGCCCCCCGGCGCGCGCTGGAGTTTCGATGCCCACTCCGCGGGGTCCACTTCCAAGTCTCTGATCGCCGCCGTCGGTCCATAGATTGTGAGGTCATCATCTTCCACCACCCTGATCATGCATAGTAGATCCTTTCTAACTGCGACTTGAGCCATGCTATTCTTTTACAGTCTGCTCATCAGCACGCTGGGCCCGTCGATGGCGTGCATTTCGCAAGGGAGCAATTGCCGTCCGGCTTGGCTCGGGTCACCAAAGCCAGCCTGTCTATGGACGGGAAAACCCTGCAGATGTTAGTCTGTCCAGGGCGGCCATTCCTCTTGTTTCTTTTCGAACTTCAAACTACCGACCTCCTCCACCTAATACAAAGCACCCCCAACGTGAATGCATCAAGCTGCTCATGTCAGTCACATCATACAGTCATGATGAGGGTGTGTTGTGTCGGGGGAAAGACGGCAGTGTGAGTGCAGTCCTTCCTTCTTCATATGAAGGGGGTGCTACACTACTTGTACGGTGGTGTGAAGCTCCTCGCTAACCACTGATGAACATGCACCTGCTTGCAAACTTGCAACGCTTGGCGTCTGTGCAGGGTCAAGCTTGTGTTGCAGACGCATGGAAAGAAGGACTGTGATTCTGAAGACAGGAGAGAACGTCAAGCGAAGAACGTGAAGACATTGAGGGATGCGTTTCACCTTATTCTAGACAAAGAAGGCGTGTTTGGCTTTTTCAAGGGTTTACAAGCCCAGGTCTTGAAAACGGTCCTCCAAGCCGCTTTGATGATGATGATAAAGGAGAAGATCTCTCAAGGGACCTCAGTTCTTCTTCTTCTACTCCAGCGAAGCCTGAGAACAGGAAGGAGGGTCAACGGCAATGTCGCGGTTCCTGATTTGAAGAAGGAGACGGTTTCTTCGTCAGCTGCATTCCACCAGAGGGTAGCTGTGAGTGTCAAAATGATACCAAAAGGTCCGAAACGCATCACACAAGGGAGTGTGAGAAGTGAGGAGCCACAGACGATTGCAATCCAATAGTAACTGCCGGCGAAAGAAGAAATAAATCCTGCCACTCAGACCAAGAGCATCGAAAATACAAAGAGAGAATAGGGTGGAAAAGAATATAAGGCACTGCTACTAAGCTCTGTATTCTTCCTGTCAAGATCGAAGAGATCAAGTTGTTGCCCGAGGAGCAACGAGAACTACTCTGTGTGCCGTAACGAAGGCACCACAGCAGTGTGCAATTCAGTTTGGCTTTCTGCCAACAATCTTCGCGACATCCGTTAAAAGGATTGGAACGATACAGAGAAAGAAGATTAGCATGGCCCCTCCCTGCGCAAGGATGACATGCATAAATCGAGAAATGAAACGGCTACGGGCGTAACGCAGTCCAGCGTTGCGAATGATGAATGGACATGTGCCGGAACAGGTGGGTACTACCTGAGTTACAGGACGGGTCTCTCATGCAGGATGTAGTGTCATGGGTCCTATCAGGAACACCATCCCTGGATGGAAGCTTGGACGGAACTCCGGGTGGAAGCAGGGTCATAACCAGGGGGGAGAATCAGGGTTGGAACCGTCCAATCATGGGGTCTGCAGGGTTTTGCCGATGCATCATGACTCCCCCTCCTATGAGGCACGACCATCCCTGAATGGAACTCCAGGTGGCACTCCGGCTGGAACCAGGTACAGAACCAGGGATGGAAGCAGGGTCCGAACCAGGGGGGGGGGATCAGGGTTGGAACCGTCCAATGGGGTCTGCAGGGTTTTGCCGATGCATCATGACTCCCCCTCCTATGAGGCACCACCATCCCTGGATGGAACTCCAGGTGGCACTCCGGCTGGAACCAGGTACAGAACCAGGTACAGAACCAGGTACAGAACCAGGTACAGAACCAGGTACAGAACCAGGTGCAGAACCAGGTGCAGAACCAGGTACAGAACCAGGGGTGGAACCAGGGATGGAACCCGGGGTGAACAGTGCAACCATGGGGTCTGCAACACTTTTGATGATGCACTATGATGACTTCTTTTAGGCACCACCATCCCTGGAGTGGAACCCTGAAGTGGAACCACGGGTGGAACTCTGGGTGGAACTCTGAGTGGAACTCTGGGTGGAACTATGAGTGGAACCATCTGACCATGGGGTTTGTGATGCTTCAATGGTGTGTGTCATGATGCACGGCAACTGACTCGGTTGCAGTGGTATTAGGGTTTACCGTTTTAGCCTTAAGAGATTGAGTAGCCTGAGTAGGTGAATTTTGTGGCACTCTTAACTTGGTTGGCAAAGACAAAAAGTGTGCAGCGGGTTGAGTTGTTTTTTTGTTTTTTTGGTTGAGTTTTTTGGAGTGTCTAGGATGCAGAACTGATTGATGATATTGTGCATTAGTTGAATGCACTGTAGGGATAGGTAAGACGACAATCACAGCGCTACACACAATGACCGCCTGGGACAAACCCTCACTGCGCGTAAGCTAGTGACGAAAGCATGCACGCCCGAGAGAACGAGAGCATCTGTGTCCGGGAGGGTGTTTCCGAAATGGATGGAGCGTGGAGGGAAGGTAGGAGTGGGTGTAAGCAGTCTAGAATCTAGATGACAGGGAATGCCAGGCATCCATGACTGCTGTGTGTTGAGGGAAGAAAGAGGGGGAGTAAAGGAAGAAAAGGGGGAGAGGGGGAGAGGGGGACGATGGCGCAACTGAAGAAAGTGGGTTGAATTTGCGCAAATTGATTGAGTACCAGTTAATTGATACAGTTCCACATTCCAGTTGATCTTTCCGAGCGCGACCTCGTGCGAACTGTTTGCCTGTCTGTCAGCCGTTGATATCGAGACTGGGTAATCTGTGCTGTTGCAAACATGTATTAGCAGTCTGGCAGGTAACTGACGGTTCCTGCGCATTATCGCCTTGTAGTATGTTTAACGTAGTCGTTGAGTTGGCATTGTTGATGAAATCATTGAAATGCCTTCAACAGCCCATACGCCTAGTTAGCTAACAAGATGCTGCAGGTCAGGAAGCCATCTTTATACACGCAATTTTCTAAATGTATGAGCTTGTAAAAAATGTATGGTATAGTCGGCAACGAGTCGGCGGTGTTTCTGGTGCTGCTGCTTATAAAGAGTACTTGACCAGTTGATACTGACTATAAAGTGCTACGTTCTTCCGTGAGTGGCTTTGTCCATCAAATTGATTGGTTGGATGTGTGACAAATCCTGTATGATATCGATCAGAGAATTGTCTGACGAGCGGCCGTTGCCACTCGAGGATCTTTGACACCACAAGGGGGAGGCAGACGGACAAGCAAACACAAGGACAGACAAACAAACAGACAGACAGACAAAGACATATGTAGGTACATACATAAACAATAGATACAGACAGTCAGAGAGAGAGACAGGCAGAGACAGACAAACGGACACACGTCACAGTCATTTTGAAATCCCACATGGTAGGACTGTTCCAATGATGATATTGATGCACGTAGGTCGAAAAGGGGCTGTGGCGGTGATTGTTTGAAGCCCACACTATCCGACAGACCTGGCGACCGGCTGACCAAACAATCGACCGATCAGTCAACTGGTGTGCAGGCAGGCAGGCAGGCAGGCAGGCAGGCAGGCAGGCAGGCAGGCCGACAGATAGACGAACAAACTGGCAGACAGACGGTCGGGCAAACGGACAAAGAGGAGATTTCCTTTGGAGTGTGGCTGGGAGCGAATGGTGCTAGGTGTTAGAGTTGAAGGAGGATAGATCTGGCAATGTCGGCAGCGGGAGAGACAACATTGGGGAAGGAAGTTCAGGTCACTGGGAGGTCATCTTCATCTACAAGGGTGGTTGGTTGTATTTGGCTATGTGGTGTGACATTGGGCTGTATCGCTGTGTCTTCTTTGAGCGATTCCTTCCTCGGTGTGTGGCATGGCCAGATTAGAAGCTGTGGAAATGAAGTTGCCTGGGTGGGAGCAAGATCGATCGCAGTCTGGAACGCTCCCTCGGCCATCAACCATCGACCATCGACCATCGACCATCGACCAATCAGGGAATCAGTAGGTGCACCTAAGAATCAGTGGTGTGACAATTGGCTGCATGGCTGTGTCTTCTTTGTCTGGCGACATGTGCTGGCTGTAGTGATGCCAGCTTTCAAGCTACATGCCCAGGCTGGAGAGGCCACCCACTCTGGCTCTGGAATCCTTAGCCGTTGCGATGATGCAAGGTGTCGGGGTATGATAGAGTGAGCAATGTGCATCACCATTCTCGTTATAAAAAAAAAAGACAAAACTCGGCGACCGCCTTGAGATATCATCACGGAAGTTGGAACTGACCGACCCCAGGTAACTCAAAAGCTCATTCAACTGGTTTCATCTGGATCCCAGCTCGCGTCTGTACTTCAACAGTTCATCGGTGCACCAACTGATTCCCTGGTTCTAAATGGAGGGTGAAATCTTCCCACAACTGCTTCTGTGCGTTCTGTGCGCGGTGGGGTCTGTACAGGAAGGGACTGTGTTCCCGGAGGCACGCTGTGTGCTTCATGGACTCTGTATACATATGGACTCTGTGTTCCATGCTTTTTTTTTAATTGTTGATGTACCCATCATCTAATTACATCAGGATTCGAACTCGAGATCTCCTCTTCGACAGTTGCATGTGTGTAGTAAGGTAGGTACTGTATACCTTTCAGCCCCATGGGGTGGGCGCGCTACACTGGCTGTGCTACCTGCTTAGACAGGCACACAGAAGGCTTTCAGTGAACTTCAAGCGAAGCTGCGAACGACTCGTCAGAGTCTCAGTGACTCCATTACCATTTGCGCCCGAATAAAACGCCTGGTCATTATAGCAGTATTTTGGCCCAACTTGCAGTCTCGATATAGCGACAAGGACCGGGTGTTCTATTCGGGTGAAGACGGTAGTTGCAGAACCTCAACTGGTTGCCAGCCAGCACGCGGAGTTCTAACTCTGTTTGGAACTCTGGGTGGGAATCTGGGTGGAACCACGAGTGGAACCTGGGGTGGAACCACCCAGGATGAGGCAGGTTTTGATGAAGATGTGGACATTGTGGAGTTCTAACTCTGGTTTGAACTCTGGGTGGTAATGTGGGTGGGGCCCGTGAAGGGAACCGCAGGTGGAGCTGTCCAGGATGAGGCAGATTTTGATTAACGTGTGGAGTTCTTACTCTGGTTAGAACTGTGGGTGGGAATCTGGGTGGAGGCCTGTGAGCGGAACCTCGGGTGGAGCCATCAAGGATCAGGCAGATTTTGATTAACGCGTGGAGTTCTTACTCTGGTTAGATCTCTGGGTGGGAATGGCGGTGGGGCCCGCGAAGGGAACCTGGGGTGGAGCTGTCCTGGATGAGGCACATTTTGATGGACTAAACTTCTCAGCGTATGGTTGTCAACTTCACCATCAAGCGGCCGCGGCGGCAACGGCGGCGGGGGGGGGGGCGGCGGGGGCGGCGGGGGCAGCATATTCCAGGGAGTTTCTGTGTGGCTTGATTAGAGTAAAAATTCTGAATAGAGGGTTGGAGGTTGAAAGTTGAAACTGTTGAAATAGCAGGAAGGGAACCGAACGTGTCCCCATGGGTGTGCTTAGGAGATGGTGCACTGAGTGCAGTGAGGTATCTGATTTCAGATTGGCATTTGGAATTATGATTATGAAATTTCAAATTTCAGATTGTACATTTGAAATTTTGAGAATGGGAAATAATGTGAATGCTCGAGAGATCCGCATGCTTGTTGAAGGATGTGATTCTGCTAGTAGTTTAGGGTTGGAACCGTGTGTTAGGTTAAACCACCAGTTCGTACAAGCCTCAGTTGACGAAGCAGCCTTCCAATTCCAAGGCTAGGGAGGGACTCTAGGGAGCCTGAGACTGCGCCTTTCGAAAGTCACCCGGCGCTTTCACTATCGGCCCAGACCTGAATCGAAAAGCTCTTGCCGCGTGTACACGCGGTAAGAGCCCTTTCTTGTTTCGGGCGAACTGGCGGTTTAATAGTGGTACCGTGAAGTTGCGTGAACAAGTGGGAGTTGAAATGGCGAACAATACGCAGGGCAGTGGACGTGACATGTGAGCACCAGTGTAGGTAGGTTTATGAGACTCTGGCTTTGAGCAGGAATGCTAGGCTAGGTGTTTTACTTATATTTACTACAACTTCAGTTTGGTCATGATAATTTTTTTGTCCTCCATTTCCGTCTTCTTCTTTCTTTTTTTCTTTTTTTCTTTTTTCTGAAGGCTGTTTCCGTCTTTTGACTTTGGTCAGTCACAGAGTTGGAAACGTGGAAATGATGTTTCCCTTTCCTTTTTTTTTACCATTTCTTGATTTGTGTGTCACCACTTCGCATGAGCGGTTTTTTTTTTTTTTTTTTTTTTTTTTTTTTTTTTTTTTTTTTTTTTTTTTTTTTAAGCATGAGCATAAAGGTCATCCTAATCTCTCTGTAATACCTGTATCATTCCAAAGTTAACCCTTCTTGGAAACCCGAGTTGGCCTAGTTTTCAATTAACATGGTCTTGGCCCTTGGGATGGTTCTACAGGTTGGTAAATTGGAGGACTTGTTTGCCAAAAAAAAAAAAAGAGAGCAGAAACGACCCCCCGAAAAGTCCCCCTCTCCCAGCCATATCTCGCCCCTCCCGTGCTTCTGGGTCTCATGTGGGCCCGTCGTTACACATGGCCCGGCTTATCCTTTATGTAGAGTCGTAGATAGATAGAGATGGAGACATCACCAAGTCTAGCGACTATTCCTGAGAAGACACAGATGCAATCAGACTCACTTCAATCCAACTATGGCGCCTGAGCGCTGGCACATCCCTCTTCACCTTCTCTGTTCACACGCACTTCACACTGGACCTCCCTGGATATCCCACGCACACAACTCAGTACAAAACATACACACACACACTGATCTCTATCACTAAGCTACAGCGGCTATGGCCGCTCTACTACTGCTGTCTATGGACGAACTATCTCCCTTCAGCCCACTTCAACTTCGGGCATCTGCAGACCACCTTGCACAAGATGCTATGGCAGCGCTTCCTCATGGCTCACGCAGGAATGAATGAATGGCTGCACGCTATCTCTTGATTTATACTTCTGTAAGTCGTTGGTCTGCCCTTTTCCACCGGGCCCCTGGTGCACACAGTCCCACATGGTACTTGCTGACTGGGCAAAGTGAGACTGGGACTGGGTACCGCTGACTAAGCGAAGTTGGACTCACCACTTGCCCACTTGTCTCTGGTCTGCTGTGAGTAACGTGAGAAAAAACTCGAAAGGCCACTTCCGGAACTTCCGGAACTTCCGGAAGTCTGTGGACTTGGCCTTTCGGGACTGTAGCAGCTACGACCTTGACCTTTCAGGACTGTAGCAGCTACGACCTTGACCTTTCAGAATTGCTACAGCTACGGCCTCTACACAGCTATGACCCCTACTCAACAGGCCTGCAGATCGAACCCCTACAGCTACACAGACCTACGACAGACAACAGACAACTACCAAAACACAGGTCATGAGTTCAAACACACAGGGGTCGACTCGATGCTGTACATGGGTGTGGTAAGGTCTAGGGATCGAGCCCTGGGATCTGCAACTGCTACTGCTAAAGCGAAAACCGTTTCACAGAAGAGCACAAAAACGAACTCATCGACATACTGAGTATGCAAAGTTGGCAGGTAATTGAATCTGAGCAGCCTCCTTCCATCTACGGTCTACCAAATAAAACCATAACAGCAACTCGCCGGCCACACACATTCACCCTGATTAGACTTATACCTGTGGAGCACCATGCAATCAGACTCGACACTGGACTTGCTTTCAACATGCACACTTGAGAACCGATGGCAAAATCAAACTCTTCCAACTCAGAAACAACAATAAACTTGTATTAAACTCAATCTGAATCAGCTGTACAACTTGCGGCTATGGCCGCCGAACACCGTCTCTACCACCAGCCTCACTTCCCACACTCTCACATGCACACACATACAAGGATCACCCTGCATGTCCACGCTGGACAGCCACTCACACTCTGTACACTCTGTCTACACCAACAGCTGGGCGGCTATGGCCGCCGTCGTCTTCCTCCTTCTAGCTATGGCCGCCGGTGTCTCCCTCGCTGGTTCGCTATGCCCGCTGTCTTCTTCACAGCCCACTTCCTCTCCGGGCACCTGCAGACCTCCATGCACAAGATACGAAGGCAGCTCTTCCGCATGGCTCACAGGCGAACGAATGAATGGCTGGATGCTGCCTCTTTATTTATACTTCTTTGGAGGTACCCGGGCCTGCCTCAAAACGTGTGGCCCTGGGCCAAAACGTGTGGCCCAAGGAAGTTTCCAGACGTTTGGCCTTCTGGGCCAAAACGTGTGAAACCCACAGTGTGCTCCAGAACCTTCCCCACGCGCAGCCCCTACCCCTGGTACTTGCTGACTGGACTGGCCTACAGGGACCTACGACCTTCTAGAGCCTACAGACTTACAGACAGACTCTAGGCCTCAGTGGACTCAGATAGAAATTTCTGGAACAGGCCTTCCTAAGCCTAACGGTAACAGACCTAACTCCTAATCTACGGACCTAGGGATCAAGTCCTACTGTCCGACCTACAGACTAGCCTAGGACGTAGGGCAGGTCTAGGGATCGAATCTCACTCAGCACACAGGTTCAATGTACAGGGTTAGGGCACAGGTCTGGGGATCGAATCTCTGTGTCTGCAAAGTCAGGTCAACTGAGTGAAACCATTTCAACCATCTCTCCCGGCCGTTATCCCAGACTCGTTGTTCCGTGCCCAAGGTCATTCCTCAATGAACGTGTACTGTCAAGCCCCCAAACCAACCAACTGACCTGTGTTGCACCTTAAGCCACCACTACCCCAGGGGGTCTTAGGTCCCCTCTGGGGATGATATGACGCAAATGCATATGGACACACGCGGCGCACCAATTCAGCCACCGCGTTAACGGCCTAAAAACGTGCAGGTACCTCCACGTGGTTCACGAACTATCACACTGGTAAAGGAGAGACTAAAAAATTTTAAAAACCAAAATGAAGCTATCATCTCCTATGGATCCTCTCCCATCATAGAAGTCGTATTCAGGCGCAACCACAGCCGCTCCCATCATTTCCCATGAAAGGAAGGAAGGAAGGAAGCTCATCTCCTTCGATCCATCACATCTTCAACCTCTTGCTTTTCATGCTAGCACTGGCTCGTTACGAACCCTCATTCCGGAAAGAGAGAATGAATCGACCCCACCATCCCCCTTCCCATCGTTTCACCAGCCAGAACTTACTGCTCTATCAGACTGTCATCTTTCTGCAGTCAAA
Source organism: Chara braunii (assembly GCA_003427395.1). Classification (NCBI taxonomy): domain Eukaryota; kingdom Viridiplantae; phylum Streptophyta; class Charophyceae; order Charales; family Characeae; genus Chara; species Chara braunii. Next base: position 304,353 of record BFEA01000194.1, read on the forward strand.
TGCTACCGGAGCCACCATCTCTTTCACTGCCACAGTCATTATGGGCCGAGCATATCATGATGGGCCCTGCTTTCCGACGAGTAGTCAAATGATGGGGGAGAAGTGCTGAGCGTACCTATAGTCTCTCTCCAAACTCTGGTAAAATAACATTAAATGATTAAAGTTGATTAAACCACCAGTACATTTCCCAGCCATTTTTTCAAAGTCGCAGCTTGCATATACTGGCGCAACTTTCGGGGGCCGGCCGCCGGAGCAAAATGGCTGGCAGCGCCAGCCAAAAGAGGAGACCTGCGGCAGTTCATTTTTTGCCAGCGCACGGGGCATTTCCAGCCCTGTAGAAGACGGCCCTGCGTAGCATCGTGTTCGAGGCGAACCCGAACATGTTCACCCGAATGCAAACGAGCGCCCAAAACCCTCCAAACGCAAACATTAAAAAAAAAAAAAAAAAAAAAAAAAAAAAATCCAAAAAAAATGAAAAAAAAAAAAAAAAAAAAAAAAAAAAAAAAAAAAGTCTCCGAAAAATCTGGAAAAAATATATGTATAATAATATATGTCATGTAGAACAACAATACAAACAACTTTTGCCTTGGTGAGTCATGGTCAAATTCTTAGCCAAACGTGAGTTAAAAAAAAACAAAAACCGAAACAAAGAGCAGTAATTATTATTTAATTTTATTTTTTACGAAAAAAAAATGTTCGCCCGAACACGATCGCGAGCTGTTCGAGCGAACGCGCGAATGCGGAGGCGCGCGACCACGTTCGCCGTGCTATGCTGGGCCGCCTCTGAAGTACTGGTGGTTTAACCAGGAAGATTCTGATCAGTCTGAACCACCAGTACTTGGCCCGGCTATCGACCGCGGAGAAAAAGAGTAGAAACGTTTCTAGTCGGATGAATTTGGGCGCTCCTGTAGTAGCCCATACGTCTCCTAAAATTCTGGCGTGTTAACGGGCACCTCTCTAGGAAGTACTGGTGGCTTAAGAAAGGACGGCGTCCAGTTAAGAGGACAGTGATCTGGGTGGTTCTGTCTGAGTTTGCTCCCTTTCTCCCTCCTAAGGTTCATCTGCACATCTTTGTTGCATCTTTGTTACAAAATAGAACTCCTGAGTCGTGGTGACCGCAAGCGCCGTCGGGTTAGCGCACAACCGGAGCGCTAATTCAGTGCGAACCCATCTTCGACGACTGTGACGGAAGTCAGCGCACGGATGTTGGCTATCGTCAACAGGCCATAGGATACAAAGCGCCACGTGGAGGGAGGGGTGAGCTCATGGAAGTGACTTCAATTCGGCCACGGTGGCGCCAGTGGAATGCGAAGAGTCACAAGGTAAAACGAAAGGAGACATAAACATCTCCATAGACCAACTATCACACTGTGTTGGCCATAGTCAAAGGTAAGCCATCAAAAGAAGTCGGCAATCGGAGAGAGTCTATGTAGGCCATCGTTAACGGGACATCGTGTGCCACGTGGAACAATGGGAGACACCGACATCGTGTTCATTCAACTTCATTGGCCATTAAGCAGTTCGCAGCGAAGTAGGCCTAATGCAGAATCTATCGAAGTGAGTTGACGGAATATTATCGAAGGTAGCTGTCCATTGGAGGGACTTTGGGCGGGCCATCGTCAACGGGGCACCGACTAACACAATGGGATATCGATTGACACGTGGAGTAACGGCCGCCGCCGCCAGAGTTTCCATTGGTCATCAACCACTTCGCAGCGAAGTGGCGTCACTGCAGGACCCATCGTAGTGAATTGAAATCGCAGCGGTCGACGCCATCATCGTCTCCATCAGCCATCGACCACGGCACAGACAAGGTCACATAATATTAATGATAATAAATAAATAAACAAATTACGGAAAAAGAGGGGGGAAAAGGAGACGGAGCGTCTTGAGGGGAGGGCTTAGCGGAGGAAGGGCGAAGGGAGATAAGTCCTTCATATCTCGTGCGGAGGGGTGAAGGGAGAGACGGGGGAGACGTGGGCGAAGGAGGAAGGGAGTACCCAGGAAGGCTGTAACGCAGGGGGGTACACGAAAGGGGAAGCGACGAGATCGATCGGGAGGTTCTCGTTCGCCATCGCCTATATCGGGCATCAACCATCTCACTATAATTAATAATAATACTAATAAATAAATAAAATACCGGAAAAAAGGGGGAAAAGGAGGGCGAAGGGGGATGAGCTTAACATCTCCTGAAGAGGAGTGAAGTGAGGGACGTGGGTGAAGGAGGAAGGGTGTTTACAGGTAGGACGTAAGATACCGGGGTAGACGAAGGGGGAAGTAGGGAGATAGGTCGGGAGGTTCTCGTCATCAGCATATACCATCCAGGGGCAGTCAAAAAAAAAAAAAAAAAAAGGGGGAGGTCAATTGAGGGGGGGACGGGCCAAACATTCAAGGAGAAACGGGAGTACGATTGGGTAGTCTGAGGAAAGGGAAACAATCATTGGGATTAACAATTGGATAAGGAGGGTGAAGACAGTGGAGTAGTAAAAGGGGGAAATCGAGCGTTAAGTAGGAGGTGCAACATGTCGTTCACATACGCAATTGCAGCCAGAAGGCTATGATAGCCAAAGATATGAAGGAGAGCGAGCAACGGAAGATGCAAGCAGAAGGCGAAAGTCAAGGAGGGACGTCGTCAGCATCACAGGGCACTTCAGCATCAGGCATCAAGGTCAGCCAATCGCGATCACTGGGACAAAAGGCCATAGACTTCCTGATGGAGAAGACTAAAATCAAGTCACCGGTCAAAATCTCGAAGGAGATTGTGAAGGGACAGGAGGGCAAAGAGGAGGAGGTCGATGTGTGGGAATATCCAGAACAAGACTTACAGACACTAGATGAACTCTACGCACGACATGCAGTACTGTTCAACTTCTCAAGCAAGAATCAGGATCTATCTCTCAATGACAAAAGGCAATGGGTCCTGGAGAGGCTCAGGGGTCTCGAGCACATCCCGGGCATGGAACCGGAGGTTTCATACCACAAACGGGGCAGATTCACGGTAATGATAGTCTGCGTGGACCCGGCTCATGCACAGTTCTTGCAGTCACTAGGCCCCCTGAGATGTCACGGCTCCGTCGTTACGATTCAAGCGTGGAAACCGCCTCAGCCACCACCAGCGGAAGCCTCGAGGCACAAACAGATAATGATGCGAGATAACTTCTGGGTCCAATTTGACAATCTATCAGAAGGCATGCACAACTTTGTACAGCAACGCCTGTTGGAGGAATACCCAAACAATCCTGTCATAGATTGGCTTCCGGCGAATCCTGATTTTCTGGCACTGAACCACGATTCGAGGGTAGCATGCTTGGAGGTTAAGTCAGGAGCGCCACCAAAATTTTCAGAAGTATGGATTTTTCGCAGGAAGACTGAGCGCATCACTGTATTCATCTCAACGAAAACCAACCCCTTCTGTTTCAAGTGCAGGGGTAGAGATCTTGGAATGCACTGCTCACAGACAGGGGCAGGGACAGGCTGTAGATAACCTCAGCTGCGACAATCAATGTTGGTCCAATCGGACAACAAACTAGGGGTTTGGTTCATCAACTGGTCGCACTATCGGGGCTGGATCTTCGACGATAACTTGGATATTCCGCGGTGGGTGTGGGTGTTGCGCAGCACTCCGACAGTGAAGTCGGACATCTATCCCCCTTACGACAGTCGATGGAGACAAACGGGATCCAAACGGATGGAGGAGAAGGACGTGGGCTACCTAACCAAGCCCATGATAGATGATTCCATCTTGCTGGACGACAAGCAGCGCGTTCAAACCATGTCGGAGCTGCACAAGCTGGTACAGACAGCGGAACTGGCCTTCCTGGAAAACAAAAGAGATCGAGAGGAGGCTCAAAAGTCTACAGTCGCAGGAAGATGGGATGATAAGATGGACTGCGAAGGGTTGGAAAGCAAGAGCAGTAATCAGAACAAGGATGCAACGGGGGAAAACACGAAGGGAAACGCTAGTGACAAGTCCACTCGGGAGGAAGTGAAAGGGGGTGATTCAACAACCTCCCTTAAGCGAAAAGTCAGCGATAGGGAGTCGAGGCAAGGAGACAGTCTAAGTCAAGGGACCAAGCGCACACAATCTGGGACGGGATCAGGAGAAGCTCCTTCACAGGCCGAAGAAGATAAAAAAATGGAAACGGAGGAAGAAGGACAAGGAGATCACAAACCCTCTAGGGAGGAAATGGACATCTCAGATCCACCAGCAGACACGCCAACCTCGCCCTCTACAGCCCATCAGCAAGGATACAGCGACACCGCAGGACGAAGCAACTCCACGTCGAGCCAATCCAGCCAATCCACCCGAAGGAGAACAACGAAGACCGTAGGAGAGGCAGTAGAAGGGGCAAAGGAGATAGCAGAGGACTCAGGCGCAGATTCCGATAGCGATGGGGACAGTGGGGATGAAAATTGGGAAGACGAGGAGGAGGAAGAAGAACCGGAGACCTTAGTCCAGTGGATCAGGACGGTCCACAAACTCCAATGGGAAAGGCATATCGAATGTGAGATCCGCTTGGCCCATCACAAGCACCTGCACAACCTAAAGCAAGCCACAGCCACAGGGGAGGACATCACAACAGCAAACCGCTTCGAAAGACTGAAGAAAGAGTAGGAAGTCAATGATTTCTACGCAACTCGGTATGGATAGAAGGCCCGACCAGAGAACAATGACATCACAGTACACAACTCAGGCTATGCCAAACAGTTCATATGGCCAAAGACTTACCAGCCACAAGGATTAAAGAGATCAGATCAGAAGCGCAAAGCGCAGCAAGAACCAGCGGAGCGGGCGAACAGTAGTGCTCATGAATCAGTGGATTCCCCACAAGCAAGAGGTGAAGAAGAGAAGATGGAGGAGGAGAAGCGACAGGCAGATATTCTAGAAGCCCAAATCAATGTTCTCAAGGATCAGAATAGGGAATTGGAGGAGGACACCATTAATCTGCAGAAAATCTCCTACGCACAGCACACTGATATCACCACAGCAGCCAAACTCTATGCGAGACATAACCCAGGCAGGAGAATCATCCTCCGGTACCGATGGAACAATGGCAACTGAGACTGGGAAGTGGTCATCCACCGATCCCTGGCACTAGTTACGGTGAAGGACAGCCGCTGCTCAGAGGATATCCTCAAGGAGCTAATTGCAGAAGACCTGCCCACTCATGCACATGTCATCGGTGACCTCAAGCATGATAGGGAGGAATGGGAGGATACGGCAGGCAGTCTGCAAATGGTAGACTATAGGCCTATCATGATTAAGCTGCAGGAGAAGGCAACACTTACAGATGGTCTGATCTGGATGCCTTGGCAAGTGGTGGAGACTATACCGTATGGTCTCCTTGGCTACAAATCCGCGGGGTCGAGCTCGGATCGCGGACCCAAATGGGTCCGCATCCGCGGCCTACCTTGTTCGCACCGTGGACGCGATTTTACACGAATTTTCCTGAATTAGTTAATAGGTAAAAAAAAAAAAAAAAAAAAGGGGTTGTAGGGAATTTTAAGCCCTACAACCCCATATATATATATATTTTTATCCGACTTTGTTTAGGATTTTTTAAAAATCAAAAACGAAATTGGATTTAAAGAAAAATTTAAAAATATATATAAAGAAAAGCAGGAATTTTTTTTGGTCAATTTTTATCATGAGATATATGGTCCGTGAGTTTACCTGTATTTTTTGAGAAATGAATTTATGTTTTTTGCAG
>BFEA01000194.1:316105-327825 GCA_003427395.1 Chara braunii
AGAGAGAGAGAGAGAGAGAGAGAGAGAGAGAGAGAGAGAGAGAGAGAGAGAGAGAGAGAGGTGCACAGGCTGGATACTGCCTTGAGGTAGGTATGACCCAATTCGCCCTTTGTCTGTGAACCTTCTGTGACTTTCTTCCTTTTTTTTGTCCCTCCAGATGTCGGATTTTCCCCCGGACGTCCGGATTTTTTCCAGACGTCAGTCCAGCCTGACGTCCCACTGTATGGGTCCGGCATAACCATGATTTCAACAGTTTATGGGCAGGCGCTAACATGGGCCTGGTACCGGGCCTTGGACAGGGCAACCTGGCCGGGAATGTAAAGTCGGGCCTTCGAGCTGCTGGTCACGAGTCTGGAGGGAAAAAGCTGAGCACAACTCTTCAGAAAGAAGAGTTGTACTTGACTCTCACCGTACTGGTATGGGGATTGAATCAGGCCAGCTGTTGGGCTAGCTCCCTTTGGAACTGCCCTTTTCCAGTCTGAAGTGCCACGGTCGATTTCGACCGCCCGATCTCAGAGATCGCGCGACCGATCTCTCAACCCACTGGTATGGGGATCGAATCAGACCAGCTGCTGGGCTAGCTCCTTTTGGAGCTGCCCTTTTGCAGTCTGAAGTGACGCGGTCGATTTCGACCGCCCGATCTCAGAGATCGTGCGGTCGAGATCGGTCGCGCGCAGATTGGTATGGCCCTGCGTAGAGAGAAGGTTAACAACAGTCGTATTTTTCATCACCACTTCAACACACCCTTCACCACTTCAGGAAGCAGCCTGCCTAAACAGGTGGTTTTCAGGGTCTTCGGACCTTTCACCACTTCAGGACCATTCAGGTCTGAAAATCCTGAATGGTCCGGAAGTGGTGAAAGCTCCGAAGACCCTGGAAACCACCTGTTTAGGCAGGCTGCATCCTCAAGTGGTGAAGGGTGGTTTTAATGGTCTTCGGACCTGTCACCACTTCAGGACGATTCAGGATTTTCAGACTGCCAAAAACTCTCACTTGACCACTTCAAGACACCCTTCAACACTTCAGGATGCAGCCTGCCTACACAAGTGGTTTTTAGGGTCTTCGGACCTTTCACCACTTCAGGACCATTCAGGATTTTCAGACTGCCCAAAACTCTCACTTCAGAATTTTCATTCCTGAATTTCCAGCTACCCGATAACCGCTTGTGCCTACGCAAGGATGACACGCATAAATCGAGAAATGGTCCAAATATTTTCCCGATTTCGGCACGGATCGAGCTCGGGTCTGTATTTCAACAGTTCGTGGGTATACCACGACAGGATGTGACCGTTGGTGAGGCCAACAGGATAATCGGAAAAAAAAAAAAAAAAAAAAAAAAAAAAAAAAAACAACAACAACAACAACAACAACAACACTAAAACTAACGTGAAAGAGGAGCGTCACCTGAAAAGTGACTGGGGCACTTTAGTAACGTGAAAACTAACGTGAAATAACGGACTGGGCGCAGGAAAAAAAAAAGGGTCTGTTGGGCTTGACTCTACTTCGACTCTGTGAAATGACTGTGAGGGGTTGGTCATTCGAGCTGCCCCTCACAAGGGAAAAAGACGGGGGGTGTATGCACCTGGCCGCTGTCGGGGCCAGGTTCTCAGGTGGTTTCCTGCAGTTTGTGCAGCAAACCAACTAGGGAGCCAGCTCTGAGTCTGACCAGGTTTAAGGGGGAGATGCATTGCTAAGGCAGGGCCTCATAGCAGATCAACAAGGAAGCGACTGGATACAACCACCCCTTAGTGGACTGAGGTTAGAAAGAAAGCCAAGTCCTTTTTCTAATGGATGGACTTGGTCTTTTGGGCTATGTGGGGCCGGTAGAGGCCCTTGATCTCACTTGCAAATCAAGGGCCCAGCCCGAGCTCAAATTTTTGGCTCAGGCTGCTACCACCACCTCCCTCAACTATATAAGCAGCCCCCAACTGCCTCAAACTTGTGAGCTAGTGATGCTGTTCATTTGTTGAAAAGCAAATGCTGCATCTGCTGAGGGGAGAGGTTGTTGCTGGAATCTTGAGTTGAGGGAGAAGTCTGAGGGAGATGGTGGTCTACAAGTGGCGAGGCCGTCAGGATGCTGACGCTTACGGTATTGACATTGGAGGTGCTACTACTCTTGACAAACAGCGCGACCCAGGGTTATTTTGAGAATTAGTTGGTGGTGCGGCGACGGCGTGAGGAACACTTGGAACCCAATTTGGGATCAAGTGAGTTGGATTTGAGACTAGGGCAAAAATTGTGGCAGACATTTGGCGATCAGGTGTGGTGATTGAAAGATGTTGAACTTAAAATTGAGGTGGAATTATCTTCAGTGGACGAGGTGCTGATGAAATTTGTAAGTGAGAACACCCTTTTCGAGGGCTATCTCGCTTTTGTCCGTGGGGGAGGCCGCTTGTGTCTGTGTGGACACTTGAGAAGGGCGCTGATTATCTTTTGTAAATGGCTACGACTTGTGAGTTGTGCAGCCAATCTTTTTGAGATAATTATTTGGCTTTCTTGAGTGAGTCATCTTCAAACTTCACTCAAGGTCAGTAGTGACTCAATTCCCTTCACACCTGTGTGAACCCACACTCGTTTGACCCTAAGGCAAAATAAATGTGTAACTCAAGCATGTGAATGGAAATATCTGACTTGGATATGGGACTGCATTGGTTTCCTTTGAACTTGTTTATTTTGCTTTGCAGTTTGTGCAGGTAGGTAGAAGGATGCTTGCAAAGGAGATTGATTATGCCTATTTGAGAAAAAATAAAGGAATGTCATATTTCTACCTTTCGCTTGCATGTATGTTAAATGTACTTATATTTTAAAATGAATAATGTTAACAAGTATCATGAAAGAAAATTTATAAATGAAGATAAACAGACTTGTTCTCCATGAGGATTGACCTTTTTTATCTTGGTTACCCACCTTTTTTTCCTAAGCCTCATCATACTTTTTTTTTTTTTTTTTAAATTCCCAAGTCGTGCGGGAGAACGAGATGGACAGTCCACGTTGGGTTTGATCACCCTTTCTCTCTAGGAAGCATCCAAGGCAGGGGTTCGTATGTTTTCGGAGTCGGCCCCGTTATCGACTTGGAATAAACCCGATTCGTCGGGGGTGGTACTTTGTCGACTCGGTGGTGATGGATCAACCTCCGAGATCCGGGTCTTCGGGTGAGGGTGAGGGGAAGGAGTATCCGCCGACCACTTCCTATAAGGATGGGTGTGTGACGGCGCAATGTGGGTCAATCCTCGTCGAGTCTAGGACGACGTGGGGGTTAATTATGTCCTTGCGGGTGAACACCTTATGTGTCACCGTTAAAATAAAAGTTGGAGATATAAGAAGCTTCAACCCGCAAGAAGGAGTAAGTAATGAAGGAGACCGTTTTCTTTGCGCAGTAATAATGACTGCGATTTTGTTTTGGGTATCCTAAAGATGAAGGTGGATACTTCATCATTTTTCTTTGTGCACTAATAACGACTGCGGTTTTGCTTTGGGTATCATAAAAATAAAGGTGGATACTTCATCATTCAGTAAACGAAGAGTAATTATTGCCCAGGAGGATAAAGTGACCAACAAAATTTTTATTCACTAGATGATACTTTCCTCCAAGCAAGTTGTACATGTTGCGGAGGTGTGGTCAAACTGAGAGTTCAAACTTCGGTCAGGAACCAGATCACTTGTTGATCTGCATGGTAGCAGTGAAATTTACTTGCAAAAGTCTTTCCTGACAGGGTTTAATAGGTATGTCGATGGACCAACCTATAAGTCAAATATTAAGTTGTCCTTTCTTAATTTTTCATCAATGTCGAGCCTCCGCCTCGAAAGCGGCGGTACAAAGATCTCTTTAGTCATATGGGTTGGGAAGAATAACTTTGGCAGATCATCTCATCAAGTTAAAAACTTATCTTGCGTGATTGGATACAAGATGCATTGATTTTATTTTGTGATCAGAGAGAATTGTAAACGGACTAGGATCATTTTATGGGTTTCACGTTTGGTTGAGTCCGTCCTAGTCGACCGATATCGTTTCGTACCTAAGAGATCAGCGCACTAGGAAACGGACAACGTTTAGGTCCACTTGGCGTTAGCCAAGCATACCTATACTCCAGGGAACGAGCAAACGTCCTCGGTTAACCTATCTCTGCAATGGCATGTAAAAACATTCGCACATGGGTCAGTAGCTCGGTAGGGATACACCCCTGAGAGTGGTGATAACCCCTTTGGGAAGGCAAGATGTGCCCCGCGAAAACCTATCCTGTCATAGGGGACCGTGAGATGTACAGCTGGCGCACTCGGCTAGAGCGGCGAAAGAGTAATGCAACCGCGTCCGTCTCGGTGGTTCGCGGGATTATTTTTGCGTTGTTCCCATGTTGTCTCTTGTTATGTTTTATTCTAAATAGAGGACCGGATCGCAGATCTGAGAAATGTGGCGGAATGGCTGCTGGATAATCTCAGACTGAGATTTTAGGGCCGCTCGGAGGAATTTTGGGACGACACCTACAGACACCTGGTCCCACTCTTGGAGACCAGCTTAAGCGTCCGAACAACACTAGAACAAGGTCTGCCGGAGGAAGTGGGTTGGCATCAAATGTGCCATCGTTTATTGCCAATAGTGGCAATGCGACTCCATCCCTCTCCAGCCCAAGGCCGGGGAAGCCCAAACAACCATTCAACTCCGGGAGGACAAAATGGTGAGAACTTTTTTTTTTCCTCAATTAAAATTTCGCAGAATTTACCAGTCCATAAGGGGAAAGAAAACACAACACCACTAGCAACTATAACACCTACCATAGAGGAAAAGGGAGAGTGTACAGATAAAGAAGTCGGTTGTCATCAAAGGATTAGGGGCAGATAACGAAGGAACATTTTTTTTTTTTTAAATGTTATCCCCCACCAATCACGCAGTAAGACAAGCAAAAGAAAACTGCATCATTGCCACAGTTGAAACACCTGAAACAAGCTATCGGTCTGCAGATCCGAAAACTGCCTTACATGACTCTCATACATCAATGCAGATTGAAGGCGCGGTTTTGGAGGAACAAACAGCGCAGTCGGAAGAGGACCAGACAAGGGAACTGGCACTGGATCAGAAGGACGTGGAGACAGACAAAGGACAAGGGTTGGGTAAGGAGGAGTGAGAGGAGGGAGAAGGATCACCAGGGGGAGAGAAGAAGGGAGGAAATATCCCAATGATTGGGGGTCCAGGTGAAGGGGGCAGCAGGCCAGACAGGGAGCAAGGAATTTGGAGAGTAATGGGACAGCAAGGAGACAGAGGCAACGAAGGGGAGATAGGTGAGGGGGTGGATAAAGGATCACTGGGGAAAGGTCTTTGGATGAATGGGGATCTAGAGGGAGAAAAAGGGTTGTGGAAGGGGTCTCAAGGGGAAGAAACCGGGTTTGGTATTCCTCTGCTGACTTGGGAAGACGCTCCACCTAAACGGGTGGAAGAATCCACGACTACCTATAGTATCAAAGAAGTTGTATCGGAGTTAACAGGGGAAAGTGAGTTTCTGCTACTTCCTCAGTCACAAGAAGAGCTCGCTGACAAACATCAAGAAAAGGTTATGCAAGGGGGGCGACAATCACAGGGAGGAGGAAGTCACCAAGAACTAGAGAAGACAGATCTTGATAACAGGATAGAGTTGGGGAAAATGGCAGCTACTGACAATAATACACAGAGGACAAATGGAGAAAATCTCCAAATGGTAAGGCCCCAACAAAATGGGCGGCAGAAGCACCGCGCCCTTCCTCCTCCTTCGCCTCCAGACGATATGATAGTCAGCAAAAGACAAAAATTGCAAATTTTACTACCGAAAGGATACGTAGAGTTGTCATCATCCAAACCTGGCATTTTGATCCTGTCAGTTAGACAAAGTAAAGGAGAATGGGAGGTTGGCCTGTCTGAACCAGTTGGATCTGCACACAGAGAAGTAATTGTACATGGAACACCGGCTGGTTTTCTTTCACCTTTGCTAGGAAAAATGACAGGGGAAGCGCGCTTCAAGGCTGAAATAGCTAAAGTTATTCAAGTGCAGCTTCCACCAGGGGGAGTGGCGATGCTCATTCTCTCAGCAGATACTCACCAGGTGTCGGTTACAGACATATTCCTTCGTTATGAGCACACAAGGACTATTAATTTACGTTGGTTCACTCCAAATATGCTAGCTAAGCTTCACCAACTGAAGATCAAGGCGGGAGAATTTTGGTTTGAAACTAACGTTTTGATCTTACTCTCTTGCCTCTTGAGAAATGGGCAGGTGTTACTAGAACAGGGAGGCAAGCTGGACTCAGGGCATTGGTTGACCCTGTGATCATTCTCAGGCCCAGTGAATATTTTCATAATTATAAAAATACTATAGTCAACAGATAGCAAACCAAGCGAAGATGGGAGGTATGAATACAGTGGACGTGCTTTATAATAGAAAAAAGGAATGAAAGTTTTTAAAGAGAGCAACAGATTTAGACCTTCGGTCGCTTAATATGAATGGTCTGACGTTTGCCAAACCACAAAAAAGACAGGCTATCTATGAACAATTCAAAGGAGTGGAAGGTAGAGACTGACCTGATGCTATTTGTATACAAGAGACACACTTGATGGACAACGCAGATCATCAGCACACACACAAACAGATATGGCCCCATCAAGCCTTTAGAGCACATTCCCCATGACCAGGTAATGCAGGGGTAGCTATCTGGATCCCTCCAAACTCAAGGATTGAACCCCTATTTTGGGAGGCAAACAAGGAGGAGGGGAGATGAGTATTTCTGTTAGCAATGCTGAAAATAGAGGTGATAACTATCATGTGTGTATACGGTCCAAATGAGGTAGAGAAAAGAAAAAGGTTCTTTGAATCCTTAAAGAATTTTCTCCCGGTAGGAGTCCCAGTTGTAATGGCAGGGGATTTCAACGCAGCCCCAAACAGACATTTGGATCGTAGGCAGATCCTCTCCCCCTGTCCAGCATACATTGAGAAGGATGAGCAAATCATTGAGAGGTTGTGTCAGTCACTTCATCTCTTCAATGCTTACAGACGCCTCTTCCCTACAAAAAGAACATACACGTGCTTTATAAAGGGTAAAACGATGAAAGTCTCGAAATCCCGCATAGACATTATACTATTGTCAAATGAGTTGGAAGGTGCGCTTCAAATAGCAGACATTTTTCCTCAAAGCGTCTTCCCAGGTCTTGACCATGCCATGAATGTGATTTTATTATCATTCAGGAAAAAACCGGATTAAGGCAGAGGATTCTACAAATTAAACACTTTATACTAAAAATCGATCGTTTTAAGGTATATATACAAGATGTCTGGTCCTTTTGGAAGGAATAGAGGGACCTAATCCAAGATGATATATGTTGGTTCAACAACGGTCTGCATTTTTTAGGTTGTAAATACAATGAATATTCCAAATTATTGGCTCAGAAACGTCATCTATAAGAAATCAATATACAAAAGCAACTCAATGACTTACATCAACAAGAAGAAGTACGTAAACGTGATTCAAAATTAGTTAACATAAATACAGAAACTAACGGATTGGAATCCAAACTACTAGATCATATGGAACATCGTTGGCAAGGAATCAGAATCAGAGGTAAGATGAGAGGTTATATCACGAAAGAGACTATGGATGCTAGGTTCTTTGCAATAACGAAGGTTAGAACAGACCGAACAATCATCGAATCTCTCTCTGATCTCCAAGGGGATCATCATTCCCTGACAACATCGACAAAAGCATGTACAAAAACAGCGAGAGAATTTTATAAAAATATTTTCACATCGGAATGCAAACACCTACCTCAAGAGCAAAGGGAGAAAGAGATAGAGAAGTTTCTTCAACCCTTTAATAAAAAAATAACAGAGCACCAGAGTTCCATGCTATACAAACCACTAACAAAAGAAAAAATTTGGACAGCCCTCATGATGATGGAGGAGGAAAACACTCCAGGAATAGACGGATTACCCAAAGAATTTTGGGAAACCATGTGGGACTTTTTCGCCCAAGATCTCATGGATTTCTACCACGCAGTATGGGTCTCAGGTAGAATGGGGGAACTCGTGAACCAAGGGATGCTGAATTTTTTATATAAAAAAGGAGACAAGACAAATATTCATAATTATAGGCCTATCACTCTACTTCCAATAGTCTATAAATTGACAGCGAAGGTGTTAGCAAATCGTTTGTTGAAAATAACAACTGAAATCATCCATCCCTCTCAAATAGGATTTATTGAGGGTAGAAACATTTATGATAGCATACTACTGGTTAATGAATTAATTAAATTATCAAGACAATCTAAACATAATGCTGTTTTTATCTTCATAGATTTTGAGAAAGCTTATGATCATGTGGATTGTTTTTTTATGGACAAATATTTGGAAAAGTTTAACTTCGGTCCAGGATTTAGGAGGTGGATAGAGATTCTATACTCATACGCCACTACCAGGGTGATGATAAACGGAAACCTAGCACCACCAATCTCACTCGAACGATCAGTGAGACAAGGAGATCCGATTGCCCCTCTTCTTTTTGTGTTCGTAATGGAGGCCCTAGCGGCCAATCTACAATGCAACAAAGACATTAAAAGAATACAGGTCAGTTATATTCCAGAAGAGGTCATACCTGTCTGTTCACTTTTCGCATACGATCTCTCCCTGATGGTAGAATCCTCTTTTGACAATTTGGCAGCAATTAAGATTTTGATGAACAAATTTTGTGAACTATCAGATATGAGGATCAACTGGGGGACTAAAACCCAAGGATGGTGGATACATCATCAGGGAGTTAGACCCCCAGAGCAACCAAGGATTAACTGGATGTTACTAACAACCCCAATGAGAGTGTTAGGTATCTCTTTATCTGCAGAAGGAAAACCTTCAACGAACAATGACTGGATCTCCAAGCCCACCTTAGCTAAATTAGAATTATGGAAACATAAGCAGACATCTATTGTGGGACGATCATTGGTTATAAACAATGTGATCCTTGCTTCGATATGGTACAAATCATCAGTATGGTCTCTGGACAAACTGACTCTCAACCTCTACAAAAACAAATTACAGCTTACCTCTGGAGAGGTAACCATGAATATAAGAATATAATAAGTAGAGTGGCCTGACAAGCGATAATTCAACTTAAGATAAAAGGGGGATTGGGAATAATTGACTTTGTCGCTCAAACAATGACACTCTTCATTCAGTGGATACTAAGGTTACTTTTCAATCCAAATGTACCCTGGTTAGCCCTAGCATGAGAGCAAATATCACGGCTAGCTCCGAAAACCCCTGAGGGGACAGATTCGATGATATGGTTGGAAAATCGTTATTGGTCAATCCCAAAAGGCAGAGTACAGGCCTCAACACAAGAAATGGACCCTCATTGTAGAGCAACAAGGGAAGATTTAAAAAATGATTCTTTTTAGAAGGATCTGCTACGGACTTGGCGCAAATTACCGCTCCCAAATAAAGTTCCTCCAAATCGTTGGGAAGAAGTCTGCCAACAACCCCTATTCAATAATAGATGGATCACCGACACTCGGGGTAGGATGCTTAACTGCATGGATTCTCCCTGAAAGGGATGGATGAGAGAAGGTATACTTAGAATTGGGGATCTCTGGAGTGCAGAGGCTCGACGTCCTCTCTCAGACCTCAGATCCACCTTGCGCTATTGTAGGAGGACAGAAGAGACATTAAAGATAATAATTGAATCCATTCCCTTAGAGTGGGTGAAGATCCTCAAGAAAGGACCGCAAATGAAGGAGGGTGATTGGGTTGGCATCCAAGTGGATGCCCTACTAGTCGGAAATGTAATTATGGTAAACTCAGGTGAGACCATTCTTATCTCCTTGTTTTCACTCACACAAAACAATAAGATTATGGAAAGTCAATCAAAGGAAATCAGATGGGTTACTAAAGAGCAAGTTTTCAGGATTAGAGTCTTGAGGTGCAAAGAACATTGGCTGGCCTTTAGGCCATCATGTGCGATTAATAATTTGGCCTTAGACCCGTTATCCTGGAAATGGACGATCCCCATGGGGAGATGAGAAAAATGCATCCGCTCTCTTCACACACTAACAGTCAAATCAACCTACCATATGTTAAGACCAAGGTTGAACCTGAAAGACAGAGTGAAAGCAAGATGGATGAAACAATTAAATGTCGGCAAGGAGAAAGTACGAAATACCAAATGGTTTAAAACAATAAAGACTAAGTCGTCCAAAATTGCCTCACTGCAATGGCAGATAGACCATCAATGTCTCCCAACCAATGATCGACTTATAGATAGATCCTCTCTAGAGCAGAGGGGTGTTGCTTTACCTTGGTGTAAACTGTGCTGCTCAACTTTTCCGTCTAGGAAAATTTCGGAAACCATTGAACACATCTTTCTGCAATGTCCAGGTGCAGTTTGGCTGTGGCGATGGTGGGACAGGATCTGGACCAATATTAACACATCTCACACCTGATCGTGGAAATGGAAAGCACTATTATGTGAAACCTGGTCTCCAGATCAGATGGATGAATTTTCACACAACTTATTTGTAAGCGGAAGACGAGCAATCCTTTGGGCCCTATGGAGGCGCAGATGCACATTTGAAATGGAGGGAGCAAGACTGGAAGGCCTAAAATTTATAAAATTAATCAAACTGCAAGTGCAAACAATTATCTCAACTCAATGGGATAAAACAAAAGAAAATATTAAATTCCTATCCTCAGAAGAAAAAAAATCCTACAACACATACAACAGTTCAGTGGCGCATGGCTAGGGGGACCTCAAGGGGGCAAGATAGGGGAGATTAAAGGGGGCAGAGACCGGGGAGAAATCCTGGCTGGAGGAAAAAAAGAAGTCCAGATGGATTACCGTTTGAATTTTCATGAGTGGACAAATGTAGACCCTACTATACTACCCCTTCGCCCCCTTTCAAAATTCCCTCTTCCCTCCCTCCTCCTTAAGCTTGGTTCCGCTGAGCTGGTTTGGGCTTGAGCAGGAAAAAATGGTTTGAAAGTTTTTTCGAAACAATTTTGAAGCAATTTTGAAGCAATTTTGATACTATAGAACTGCAGAATTTCCTGCAAATTTCCTACAAAAAAGTTTAGGAGGTAGTACTGCTAGCAATATCACGGGTATCTGACGGCCAGTTCTGGCTGAAAAGGCAGTTCTTCCTTTTCTCCACACTTCTTGTTTCCTTGATCATGTACCAACATTATTTGTATGAGTAGACCCGTTTTCCAGCAGGTGCAACTCCCCACCAATAGACTGGAGCTAGTAGCTAGGCTGTTAGTGGTGGATGTTTATAGCAACATCACTAACAGTCTCAGTAACTGTTTAAAAATAAAAATAAAATAAAAAAGAAGTTTTATTTTACTCCTGCGTGACATGGCCGGGAGGGCTCCCGCGCTTGCTAAAAGGTGGGAGCCGATGCGCTCGACACCGGGACTGCACCCCTGCATCGCCTCACCCTCCGGGATTGCACCCCTGCACCAGTACCTTTCCTCGCTAAAGAAAATAGAGTGCGTTAAATGCATCTGGGACGCTCGGCGCGCAGGGCCCGCTGCCAATGCATGGGAAAGGTACTGGCTATTTCATTCATTAGACATACAAGTGGACCCCGCCACGGCCACGCCGTGGCGCACAGCAACACTCGTTGATGGCGTCTTATTTTTGTTTCATGTCTCTCTCTCTCTCTCTCTCTCTCTCTCTCTCTCTCTCTCTCTCTCTCTCTCTCTCTCTCTCTCTCT
>BFEA01000194.1:335602-353979 GCA_003427395.1 Chara braunii
TTTTTTTTTTTTTTTTTTTTTTTTGCGAACACTCATTCATTACATTCCAGAATCAACACACTTGAGGCCGGGGACCTCACAATTCAACCCGGAGTTATCCCGGCAGCGTCAGCCGGTTTAGCTTAGAGTGCCTATTGATCTCTGTAGGCAACAACACCTCTTATCCACCCATACTTCGCTGCAGACTGTACTTAAACTGCGATGCTCGAGCCCTTCTTGCATCTATTACGTCCTTGATATTAGACTCAGAAACAATGCCCCGTGTCACCTATACTTCGCATATCAAACTAAGCTCCTACCTCCTATTCCTACCATTCCTAACTAATCAACTACTACACATAGGCCTAATGCGGCCTAGCGCCGGCCTATTCGACTGGTGGAACCGAGGTTCCGGGTCCCCTTGGCACTCTCCACCCTCCTCCCCTGAGTGACCTACTGTGGTCTGAGCTAGAACCGAGTACCCTGGTTCTGACTACTAACACTAGCCTACCTGAACAGACTCTGGTCCATTCCTCCTCACGTCTCCTGCCTCTTCCATTGGCCTCAAACTACCTGTCCCACCAAAGTGAGAACTTCAGCTTGTTGTCCTCATCCCCTTTTTTTGGGCCCCGAGTTTCCCAATAACTTCTTATTCATTTTTTATTTTTTTTTCCCTGTTTGCTGGTCACACGTTGGCCGTGTTGAATCTCATAGTTGTCACACGTGACATCTTGCTGTGATGAAGGCAAACCCCGAGGCAGAGGTGCTGGTACGTCATTTTTTTTTTCTCTCTCACCTCACATGTCTTTTAATTAACTGGCGTTCTGCCATGTCATGCATGGAACATATCTTTCTTTTCAGAACCCACCAACCACTGCAAGCCTTAGGACTAGTGGTACGTCATTTTCATCGTTCTGCAGCATCAGCCCAGGCACCTGTAAGCTCCTTGTCATCAGAATCTTTTGTTTGGACACCATATCAACGGGCGTGGCCACACCACTGTGGAAACCGAAAAAATACGAGTGCATCTTCCGCACAAAGTGGCAAGATGCATCCCATAGTAACGGATGCATTTGCCCACTCCGGGCGGGAACATGCAGTCGTACTTTTTCCGTTTCGACGGTGGTGTGGCGAGGCCCAACTTGGGGCTCCTCGCCACAGGCCTCGCCACGCAGCCTTTCCAAAACGGACCGCCCCCCCCCACCTTCTCTCTCGTGTCATCCGTGACGATAGAGAGCGGTCAAACCCCGGCGAGCGTTCAATAAATCTATATAACACAGCATGTGCCAATGACCTCAGCCGATTTTATGTATTGTAACCGACGATTGGACAAGAAGGGGAAAAGAATCGACCCGCCTAGCTGTAGCGCCTAGCTGTAGCCCAGCAGGTAGACCCACCATGATGTGTTTGGGCGCCTACCGCTAGCCCAGCTGGTGCACCCATGAATTGTTGAAACCCATAGCTGGTACAAGCATATAAATACCTGAATTAAAAAAAAATATATATATATATATAAATACCTGAATTAAATTATAAATAAATACCTGAGTTACCGAAGGGCGGTTCTGGCTGCTACGGGGTTCCCCGTATGCCTACAAGGAGTAGTGGTAGGTAGGTAGTGTAAAAAAAATAAATAAATAAAAGGGCGGTCAGATGGTGCAAGTATATAAATACCTGAATTACCGAAGGGTGGTCAGCTCGGCGAAACAGAGCACAGTTGCAGTAGCGCACTGAAACCTTATCGGTTGTCCGACAGTCAGACAGGATCTGCGTTTGTATCGGTGTAGCGCGCGGACTGCGCCGTTTGTCGTTGTACGTCACGCAAAAGCTGCGCGTGAGCCGCGGGCGCTTTTAGTCGCTGGGCAATTTTCTTGGGGGGATCTCGCGCGGAAAAGGTACGGGCTGCAGGCGCTGCGCTGCGTGGTCGTGGTGATGGCGGACAGGAAGAAAGTGGTGGTCGTTGGCGGTGGAATAGGAGGTGCTTACGTGGCACGCCACTTGGAGGATTCGTTGGACGTGACTTTGATCGACAGGTGTCGTGAAGAACACACTACCTTCTCTTCGTCCTCCTCCTAATTTCCCCATCCTCCTCCCTTTCGCTGCTCGCCTTCTCTCCCATTCCTCTCCCTCTCTTCCTCCCTTCTTTCCTTCCTTCCTACGTACCTTTACCTACCTTCCTTTCTTCCTTCAGTCCGCTCCAGATAAAAGATTGATCTAAACTTATGTTTTTTTTTGCCAAACGTCGTCTCCACAAGGCGCCTTCAAGAATCCACCGAAGAGCTAAGGTTTCTTGACGACTCTTTGGTACAATGGATGGGACTAATTGGGTGGTTCCGGAGATTCTGACTTTTCTTACTTCTAGAAAAAATAGGTTTGACATTTTCAACCGCGTTAAACGATTTTGGCGTAAAGCTAAAACTATTCCAAATAATACATTGATGGTCCGGCCAACGAACAGATGGGAAGGTGATGATGTTGTTGGAATCTCGTTCATCTGGATGTGCAGTTCATCTCCTTGTTCTCCTCCTCCTCCTCCACCTTCTCCTCTTCTTCATCCCGACGCCATCCTTTAACTTCACTTCCTTCTCCTCTCCTTAACACATAACATATGTGTGTGCTGGTGTCCCCCACCTTCTCCTTGTTCTCCTCCTCCTCCTCCTCCTCCTCCATTTCCACCACCTTTCCCTCTTCTTCATCCTGACGCCATCCTCTTAACTTCTTCGTCACGTCCTTCTCCTCTCCTTAACACCTAACAGATGTGTGTGCTCGTGCCCCCCCCCAACTTCGCTCTCGGTCGAGGAGCCGGCTGCTTCGTTTCTTTGCTTATGTTCAGCTCTTGCTCTTGTGTTCTTGCTCGTTTTGGCCGCCTCTCCTTTTCTGTCTTCATCGAGCGAGGCTTTCATTTTGGTAGTCGTGCGTTCGAATCACTGAGCAGTAAGATCAGTGATCTTACCGCAGATTCACCTCGTGCGTGCGTGTTATTACCGTTTTTCTATTTTTCTAGTCTTCTTATGTGCGTACGTGTCACATTGTAATCGAGTAAATGTGGTGGTCCATATAAAAACTTTCTCTCATCTCCGAGTTATTGCCATCTGATTCAAGGTTTATACTCCGTGTTACTTGCTATCTGATCACTCGGCATTGGAGCGTGTCTATCCATGCTTCTGCGCGTCCGACATCCGGTTGATCGCTTGTATACATTCGACATTTTTCAGGTCGGATGCCTGAAATGAAATTTCGACATTTTTCAGGTCGAATGCCTGAAACGAAATTTTGACATTTTCAGGTAGAATGCCTGAAGCGAAATTTCGACATTTTTCAGGTGGAATGCCTGAGAAGCGAAATTTCAAACTGTTCTTGTGACCGCCGCAGCGTAGGTTTTTTTTTTTTTTTTGTCCTCTTTTCTCACAGCTGGAGGGTGTGAGAAGCTGAGGTTTGTTCACACACACCTAACTTCGTCCATACCCCGAACACAACGCCCAGTCAGTCGTTGTATCTATATCTATGTATTTGACATGAACGCTCCTCCACGTACATACAGGTATAATCACCCGGTGTTGTGTTCGGGGGAAGAAAGGTGAGATGAGGCTGAACATGGTGGCATCGGGAGGAAGTTAACCCCCTCCCCCCGCATCCTTCCCAACCCCCCGGTTATCACCCCCCACCCGGTTATCAGCCCCCCCCCCCGGGTTATCGAACGCAGAAGACGCAGGACGAGAAAGGGAAGTTGTCTCTGGTGTGAAAGGTTGAGTAATCCTAGTTTATATGGTTTACGACCTTTAGCAGATGGTTTTTGAAATTTATGATAAAAGACAAAAAAAAAGAGCCTATTCTACCAAGTAGCGGTAATTTATTGATCTTTTTTGACTGAAAAAAAAGGGCCTATTCTACCAAGTAGCGGTAATCTATTGATCTTGATAATGGCTCCGGTCATTACGTTTCCTCCTCGTTCACAATGTTGCACCGAGAGGGATTACACGAATTTTGATTTCCAGCCATGTTTCTTTACGGAGGCAATGCTGTGTTGATAGGAGGGGGAAATAGGAGGGAGAGGGTACCGATCGTTCAAAGAGTTTGGGGTTGACGTCCACAAGTAATCGTTCGAAGAGAAGTAAATCAATGGTGTCAGGGGTCCCCGGGCCGTAACGTGGGGAAGCGTCAGGAGCGGGGGTATGTCATCTTTTTTTTTTCTTCTAATACTAGTAAGTTTTAATTACTTACCTATTTACTCATCTACTTCCAGTGGAGTTCGACCGCAGGTCAGTTGGTATATCATCATGTATTTCTAGTAAGTTTTCCTAGTGGTATATCATGCATTTCTAGTGGAGTTCGAGCGCAGGTCTGTTTTTTTCTAGTAAGTCAGTTTAGGGGTGTACCAACTGAGAGAGGCCAGTTGGTATTTCATGTATTTCTGTGACCTGCCGGTGGAATAGAAACCGCGCTCTTGCTCCCCAGAATGGATATAGAGCTGGGGCCATCAGGACCTATGTTGTTTTTTTTTCTTTTATTTCCCAACGAGGACAAAGGGGGGAGGGAAGAGGGGTTTGTTCTCTCCACTCCTACTGCCCAACCTTTCATATTCACAGAAGGATGAGGCTGCCGATATGCACTAGCGGTAGTGTAATACATTTGTGGAGATGCGTTCTCGTCCCCCTTGCCACCCCCTTCCCTCTACCCCTTCAATAGGGAATAGCAACACACACACTATTCACACAGAAGGAAGGGTGCTGATGCTGTGCATTTCTCCTTGATTCGCTTCCCCTCTCCCCCCCCCCCCCCCCCCCCCCCCCCCCCCCCCCATTAGGGTAGGCCCCTACAGTATTGTATTTATCTGATTCCTTCCGTCAGGATTTGAACTCGTGATCGATTTACTAACAGTTAGACTCGTATACCTTCCAGTCACGTACGCTGGATGATTTCTCCTTTGCTTTCTGCCTTCTGCAAGCGTTTTGAGAAGAACCAGGAAAAATATAGGGGGGGCATGCAGAGGGGGGGGGGATATGCACACAGAGAGAGAGAGAGAGAGAGAGAGAGAGAGAGAGAGAGAGAGAGGGAGGGAGGGAGGGAGGTGAGTATTCGTAGTGAGCTTCTGTTCCAAGCTGCACTTGTTTCTGGGATAGAAATTACCTAACCATGAGAAGATGCTGACAATTTGTTTGGGGGATGGGCCATGGGTATGCATATATGCACGCAGTGTCCATCTAGAGGGAGGGGGAGAGCATTCAAGCAAGGAAGAACGAAATGAGGAAGGGAATGAGGAACAGAACATCCCTGTCTTCAGTAAGGCTGGAAGTGGGAGGTCAGCACAGCTGTTCAGCTGGTCGGCATGAATGCGAGTTGCAAAGCAGCAGTTTCTGAGGGGCAAGGCTTGCCTCTCCAGAACCAACATCATGATCCTGACAGGTGTTCTACTTCCCTTGCTGGTCCCGGTCCCGGTCCCGTTCCCGGTCCCCGTTTATCAAGGAAGATCCCCAGGTCGTTTGCCAGGGGTACGAGGAGTGTAATGCGGCGAAGAACTCCCTTAAGGAGTAGTAGCTTCATGGGCTCTACCTCTACCGCTGTCGCAGAGGAGCAGCAGCAGCAGCAGCAGCAGCAGCAGCAGCAGCGGCGGCAGTCTTCCAGCTCACAACGGCTGCAGCCGAATCAGCATAAAGATCAGCAGCACCACCAGCAGGAACAACAAGAAAAGCAGCAGCAGTCGCAGTGGCATCAGCATCAGCATCAGCATCAGCATCCGCATCAGCATCAGCATCAGCATCAGCATCAGCATCAGCATCAAAAGCGACCGCAGCGAGAACAAGTTGACCAGGTACTTGGAACCCTTCGGCAAGGGGGGAACGTAGAGATCGATGGTCCTGATAAGAAGACCCAGTCCATTGAGTTCCGTGATCAGGACCAGGTTCAGCTGCAGGATCAGGACCAGGTGGGAGGTGGTGGTGGTGGCGGCGGCGCATCACTGCGAGATTTACGTGTTTCTGATAAGGAGAAGGTAGCAAAGCTCATCCGTCAGGTTGTGGGAACGGCCAAGGAGAACCAGCGGTTGGTGTCCGTTCTCGAGGAAGAAAGAAGGGCCAGTGCCTGCCGATTAGAAAAGCTGCAAGCGCAAAACAGAGACGTCATCTCTGAAATATCGTGCCTTCGTGCTAAGTTGGTTCACGCGTACTCCTTGATACGATCTTATCAGCATAAGTTACAGATGCACCACCATCACCACAGGGCAAGTTCTCAGGCATCGGCCGCAGGGACACCTGTTTTGTCTCTGCCAACCCTTTTCGAGGTGGAGGAGGACGATCCGTCGAGCGGAACAGCTGTTTTGTCATCATCAGCCGAGTCGGCGGACAATCTGATGCCTTCCAGAATGATCAACGGCCGCATGTGTCAGAGAGGGAACGAGACGGTAATTAGTTGCTTAAGAAGTGATGGAAGGGAATGCTCGGCGGCCTGCTTGATATGTCGGGAAGGAAAAGATGAGGTCGATGTCGATGCATGCGCCCGGAATCGCGACCAGGAACATGCCAGGCTGGCAAAATGCCCTGGGAAGAGCGACATGGGATTGGAGAATGACTATTCTGAAGAAGAAGAAGAAGAAGAAGAAGAAGAAGAAGGTGGAGGAGGAGGAGTCGGGGCTTCTCTTTCGCGAGAAGGGGATAATAGGAGAGAGGGAGGTGTCGTCGGTCAGACGGAAATCGTAGAGGGGTTAGGCGAGGGTGAAAGAGCAGAATGTTCTTGTTTTGGTGCTAAGGGTGATCGGGAAAGAGAAGAATGTTCTTGTTCTTCTTCTTATTCTTCTTCTTCTGCGGCGGCGGCTCATGCTGATCGCGTCTCTTGGGCAACAGCAGCGCAGTTGTTGCCATCCCTCCGTGTCGATTGCGCTTCCGCTTCCGCGGTTGCTGACGCGGCTGCTATGTGCTGCGAAAATGCATTGGCGGAAGCTACCGGTAGGCCAAACATCAAGGCAAAAGATTGCGCTTCCGCTTCCGCTTCCGCTGGTGGTGTGACAGGCACAAGGGGAATGGACGGAAGTGCCGAGAGTAGGGAGAAGGAAGCCAGCCAGCCGTCATTTGGACCGGCGTCGTTTTCCAGCCCTATAAGTAGAGATCCAGGTGCAGCAGTTCATAGTAGGGTTCCCTATACACCTGCAGGCACAGCTACCCGTACACTTGCAGATGTAGCGCCAGGTGCAGTCCCAGCCGCAGCTGCATGTCCAGCTCTACGTGCAGTTCCAGGTGCAGTTACATGTGCAGTTCCAAGGTTTGATCCAGCAGGAATCGTTCCAGGTATAGGTCCAGGTGCAGGTCCAGGTGGAGGTCCAGGTGCAGGTCCAGGTGGAGGTCCAGGTGCAGGTCCAGGTGCAGCTGGATGTCCAGTTCCACGTGCAGTTCCAGGCACAGTTACATGTGCAGTTCCAAGGTTTGATCCAGCAGGAACCGTTCCAGGTATAGGTCCAGGTGCAGTCCCAGGTGCAGTCCCAGGTGCAGGTCCAGGTGCAGGTCCAGGTGGAGGTCCAGCTGCAGCTGGATATCCAGTTCTGCGTGCAGTTCCAGGCACAGTTACATGTGCAGTTCCAAGGTTTGATCCAGCAGGAACCGTTCCAGGTATAGGTCCAGGTGCAGTTCCAGGTGCAGTTCCAGGTGCAGGTCCAGGTGAAGGTCCAGGTGCAGGTCCAGGGACTGTTCCAAGTACAGTTCGAGGTGCAGGTCCAAGTAAAGTTCCAGGTGCAGTTGCGGGTGCAGTTTCAGGCGCAGTTATAGGTGCAGGTCTAGATGCAGTCCCAGGTCTAGTTCCAGGTGCAGTTGGAGATGTAGTTTCAGGTTCAGTTCCAGATGCAGTTATCGAAACGGGCTGTAATCAGAGTATCCCTCCCTTCGACCAGGGGAGGGTTAATGCTCTGGGGCCCTCCGGACCCTCCAGTTCCTCAAGTACCCATGGCTCTGTGCGTCCTCCTGGTACTTGTCCCTCTCTTCC
This sequence comes from Chara braunii, assembly GCA_003427395.1. Classification (NCBI taxonomy): domain Eukaryota; kingdom Viridiplantae; phylum Streptophyta; class Charophyceae; order Charales; family Characeae; genus Chara; species Chara braunii. The sequence goes on from BFEA01000194.1 coordinate 343,547, forward strand.
CTCCTTTTCCCACTCCACGTCGGATGCTGTTTTGTCATCCATGTCATCCATGTCAGGCTTGTCGGAATCACATCCAGTGCAGTTTCTGAGGCCAGATCTAATGTGCGATGCGGCGGCGTTAGGTGCCTCATCACTGGTCTCGAGGAAGGATGCATCTCTTGGTGTGGTCAATCACAAGCAGTCTAGGCTTGACTGTGGAACCGACAGGAGTGAAGGGGATCACTCACTACCTCCACAGGGTGACACGCAAGCCTCACATAGAGCAGCCTACTCGATACCCCAGGTACTTTTGCAGCCTGCTAACGCCCCAGAAACCTTGCGTAGCTCAGCAGCATCACGCTTGCAAGAATGTGCGCCGCTCAGACATGATATAGGCGGCAGCTCAACATTTCCTGCATCAAGTGCCCTACACAAATCCAGCCTAGCAAGGATAGAAGCAGAATCTAGTCGACAACGGCCTCTGGTGCTTAGGTTTGACCCATTTGCAGACGAGAATGGGGTCTTCTACCATGTTCCACAAGGAGGGGAAGGAGGAGAGGAAAGAGGAGAGGAAGGAGGAGGAGGAGGAGGAGAGGAAAGAGGAGGAGGAGGAGGAGGAGGAGGAGGAGGAGGAGGAGGAGGAGAAGGAGAACGGGGAGGAAGGGAAGGAGTACAAGTAGGAGGAGGTGGCAATGAGGATGATGAGGCAGATCAGAGAAAGGTTTCAGTATCGCATCGTACTACAGAAAGAGGAGGAGGAGGAGGAGGAGGAGGAGGAGGAGGAGGAGAACGGGGAGGAAGGGAAGGAGTACAAGTAGTAGGAGGTGGCAATGAGGATGATGAGAAAGATCAAAGAAAGGTGTCAGTATTGCATCGTACTGCATGGCCGGACGTCATGAAGAAGAAGACAGGTAGTGTGGGCAATGATGGTCATCCAGCAAGTGCTCGTGGTGGTCGCTATGACCTCGATGGGAGTGGCAGGTGTCTCAGCAGTAGGATTAATCGAAGCCCGAACGATAATCTCCAAGCTGATGGTGGTAAGTATGGCAAAAACGTTTTTTTAGCTAGCACCATTGCCGACAGTAACATCAGCGCTGCTACAAAAACGAGTAGCCTGCAGTTGATTCCTGAAGCTTGTCGCCCCAGCCTTTTTATCGCAGCGGGCACAAAGTCGAGAAACACAGCTCCAGAGAGAATGAGTGGAGGGGAGTCTCTTTGCATGAAGGGTTTGTCCGGCAATCATGCGTCTGCGTTTCCTGTGGAGATGAGTGATGATAACAAGAAGAATTTCAGGGAGAGTTATGAGAGGGAGGGACTCGAGATGACTTGTCATGGGAGTGGAGGGAGTGGAGTGGCTGCCTTTGGAGAGGAGCTAGAGGAGGAGGTTCCTGAGCGCCAAGAAGATGAGAGCTTGGGCGACCGTGGTGACAATGGTAGGCCGCATTTGCGAGATGCGGAAGGTGCTAAAAATAGAAATGGCCAGCATAGCAATGTCTGCGGAGCTCTTTCTCTGCTGAAGATTGAAAGAGCAAGAAACGACTCGGACGACAGTGAGAAAAACATTTCCAGACGGATTTGCAAGCTAGTTGCAGATCTGAAACTCGTTGATGAGATGAGGGTTCGCATGGAGAAGCAGAGTGAGCATCAAGAAGGAAAAGAAACAGGATTTGGGATTAGGGATCGCCATTCAGATGCAGAAGCAGAAGCACTTCCAATCCATGCAGAAGCCTTTGTAGGGGATGGCAGGATTGACCTTTCAAATGGGAGTTGTGTTCTCCCAGTTGTTGGCTCGCTCAGTATGGATAAGTGTGGCCGGGCAGAGGGATTACAGCAGCGACAGGTTGAGGACAACTGCCACAGCTGCAGGTGCGGGCAAACTAATGTGCTTGAGGAGGAGGAAAGGCATCCAAGAACAGTTCATGGAGATGTGTTCGAGGAGGAAAGGCGTCGAAGAACACTTCGTGGAGGTGATGGCTGTCGCGGCACCCGCAAGGCCACGAGAATTGACAGCATCCACCAGCAGGTGGGGACAGACAGCAAATTCGTGGATGAAGATGAGGGTTGTGGTGATGTCAGGGGCGCCCACAGACGAAGCGGAAGCGGTGTTGGCGTGACTAAGAAAAAAAGGACAAGGCGAACGCGGGGGGGCAAAGGGATCACGAGGGGGAGGGTGGAGGGATCGATGGAAGAGGAGGTGGTGAGGGTGATCGGGGAGGTGGTGGGGACGGTTAACTCTGCGGACTTTGAGTGGGAGAGAGAGAGAGGAAGGGATTCGGCTCCTCCGCGAAAGATAAGAGTTAATGTGGGGCCGACCCACAAAGTGAGGAAGATGTGTCGAGGAACAAAGAAGGAGGCTCTTGCGCGGGCAGTGGATAGAGAAGAGGAGAGAGTGGCAGCCAATGGGCAACAGCAGGAGAGAGGCAATTATGCACAGTCGGATGAAAGCTTTGCTGGGTTGGTGCCGCAGGTGGGCATCCGCAGGGCAAAGGAAATCCATGAAGAGAGAGCGAAGAAGATAGTCAGGACAATGGTCGGCGGCTCTCTTCGGGGAAACCCGTACGATCTTTCCCTCGTAGATCTTGTGGATGAGCTTGAGGAGTTGGAGGAGCACAAACAGCAAAGTCGTAACAGGCACTCCGGGCTGAGATGACGTGGGCTGTGCCGCTGTCGCTTCCACAGCTTCTTCGCTCCTCGGTGATGATGGCAAAGGGCCAAGCTGCAGGAGCTGCACACGTGCCCTGATCGTTAAAAAAAGAAGCCCAGGACAGTTTGCTCCATTAATTACCTCTTGTCTTTCAGATGGTAGACTCACAGCAGAATGTGTGTGTGTGTGTGTGTGTGTGTGTGTGTGTGTGTGTGTGTGTGTGTGTGTGTGTGTGTGTGTGTGTGTGTGTGTGTGTGTNCTCTCTCTCTCTCTCTCTCTCTCTCTCTCTCTCTCTCTCTCTCTCTCTCTCTCTCTCTCTCTCGATGGGGGAAGTTTGTCGCCTTGCACCTACACAAAGTTGTCACCCCGCTTGGTTTGAACATGCAAGGCAGGTTTGTCCGTGTGCCACAGTCTGTCGCGGCCACACGTCAACCTTGCATACCCAGCACCAGCCCGTCGGATTGCCCAAGTCTCTCTTGTCACCTTCTGCTTCGGCCTGTTAGCCAATCCATTCGACCGTGCTAACTCCAAAATTCATTAGAGAGTGAGTCAATTGCGCTTGCAAAATTTGTAGTGTGACCGTTTGCGCGAGACACCTGGGATTGTGCATGAGTGGGAGGGAAGAAGGAGGAAGGAAGTGCCTACGGCTGCATTGCCGGGCTGTGGCGTGGGGGACGTAGCCACACTCGACACATCGGTCCAATCATGCAACGTTCAGACCAATAGAACTGGGGAGAGTAGGCGAACGCAAGGGCGCAACGAGGATATCAAGGAGGGGATTACAGTTACATGTGAGATTTAAGGCGCGAAAAAGCGAGAGACCAGATCCTGACACGGCAAAGAGCGCGCAAGCAAGAAGCGTCATGCAGTTGCTGGCAAAATTGCGATGCGCCCAAATTCCTAGCCTAGTTTAAATCCTAATTGCAAAAAGAAATTTGAAAGAAAAAGGAAACTCCGAGAGCCCATGGGGGCTCAACATTAGTTGAAAATTTGAAACGACATTCCCGCCCGATGATCGCGCCAAAATTCTCATTCCCCACAACAGAACAAGAAAGTAGCTATGGCAACAGTTTTTTTCGTGCTGGCTAAGGCGCAATCGACTACCAACTGTTGTGGGACCACCCCCTTTCCCGAAACAAAAAAAAAGAACGAGGGCATTCATGCAATTGGGCGGGCTTCCCTTGGTCAACCCCCGGAGTATCGTAGCGTAGAAAGTCGCGAGGTTATAGAAAACAATTCGTCACAATGTTGCTCCTGGGCAGGACATGAGGAGGTGCTCCATTGTTTCTCTGACCCTCCTTTGCGCGAAGCCAAGAGAGCGTCATTTTATAGAAAGGGGTCAGGATGCCTTTTTGTTCTAATCTCATATGTACGGTTATCTAACCAATCCCTCGTAGGCGAACATCTCTGGACAACAATCTGCCATTGCAGGGAGTGGCAAGGTGTTGGTTTATGGGACGCTGGACTGGGTTTCCAGCAGGTGGTGCTCTGCATGAATAGACCTGTCTCTTATACACATCTAGATGTGTATAAGAGACAGGCCCTCGGACATGTTAATTTATGGGACTTTCATCAGCACTCTGCCCATCCCGTGCCCCAATCTCTCACGGTTTTGTAGGGGAGCTGTTTCCTCCCTTGTCACTGAAGTCTTACCTGAACTTGGATGTTTGCCTCCCGCCGATGTGTCCTCCTCCCACTGTTATTGGCATTGTTTGCGCTTTGCAGCAAGGATTACTTTGAGGTGAGGTGGGCGACTCTCAGGGCAGTGGTGGAGCCGGCGGTGGCGACCAAGTGCATTTGGTCGCACACTGATTACCTGAAGAAGGCGAAGGTTGTCGTTGATGACGTCGTCGGTCTGACACCGAGCGAGGTGCAGACGAAAGGCAGTCAGGCTTATCCTTATGATTACCTGGTGATTGCCACAGGGTCCAAGGGTGCGGAACAGAAGACGACGGCAGAACGGCGAGGGCATTTTGTGAAGTTGCGCGAAAGGTTGGACAAGGCCAGCAAAGTCCTGGTGGTTGGTGGAGGACCGGTTGGTGTGGAGCTTGCGGCAGAGATTGCGACGGACTTCCCTACCAAGCACGTGACACTCGTGCATTCCGGAAGCAGGCTCTGCGAGTTCATGACGGAAGGAGCTGCAGCCAAGGCATTGACATGGCTGAAGAAGAACAAAGTCGGGGTTTTGTTGAATGACAGGGTTGAATTGGATGCGACAGTTGCTGGAGGCCCCACAGAACTAATCCCCAACGAGGGAACGAGGGTATTCACGACTGCGAAAGGGACAGAGGTTCATGCCGATATGTGGTATAAAGCTACCGGAGATCGCATTCACACCGAATGGATAAGAAATACGCATATCGGTTCTTCTCTCAATGACAAGGGGGAGTTGAGAGTGGAAGACACCCTGGTGGTTTCAGGTACCGAAAACGTGTTTGCTGTGGGGGATGTGGTGGGTTTCCAGACACCTAAACAGGGGTACCTTGCGTTGGAGGAGGGCAAAGTGGCCGTAGCGAACATTAAAACGCTCGCATCAGGAAGGGGATCAGGGTCGTCTGCTGCGGCGTTGAAGAAGTACAAGCCAAAAGCGGATGTGGCGATCTTGACTCTGGGGAGAAACAATGGCGTTTTGCAGACACCCATTGGCTCATTCACTGGCCTCTTGCCCAAGGTCATAAAGAGCAAAGGCCTGTTCATTTCCAAGTTAAGAGGGGACCTCAGGATGCGTTGTTGAGAAAGGTTGGTTGTTGTCGTCGGGGTGGGTTCCCATAACACGACCCCTTCCCGCTTGTTTCTTGGCTTGTCCTTTCTCTGTCTGTGTCCGCTCTGATATCCTCTCTCGTGCACAGGAGCTCGACGTTGAGGTGGGTGGGTGGGTCGGTGGGTCGGTGTGCACATGGCACATGTGTTCTTGAAAACATGCCACGATGACCTCCTCTGGTCGTGGTCCATGTCTCCTTTCGTATACCCCTCCTCTCTTTCTGCACCTTTTGCAATGCACTCTTGCTTCCCGGTTCCTTAGGATTACTATTAAGTATTGAGCAGTTCGGTTTGTGTGCCATTTATTATCAATAAGTATTGAGCAGTTCGACTTCTCGTCCTTCATTTCGGATTAATTATCGAGTTCGGTCTCTGTGCCGTTTAGTATTAATAATTATTGAGCAGTTCGATTTCTCGGCGTTTATTTCGGATTAATAATCGAGCAGTTCGGTTTGTCTTGGAACTCCAGAAGCCCTTCCTTCCTTCATCTCGTGCTCCTCTGCCAATTACTACCGCTCACGCACCTCCTCCCTTCCCTCTTCATTTTTTACCTTGTAGCTCTCGTTCTCCGCCGCCTGGTTTTCCGTCTACCATCTTATGGTCTGGTTTTCCGTCTCCTCCCGGAAAGTGTGTCTGTATCTCTTCTGCTACCATCTTATGGTCTGGAGACTAGCGTTGATTCGTTCGTGAGAAGCTCCACTCGACCAACCTTCTTTTATCTTCCTTCCTTCGTCTCCATCCATTCGAAAAGCTCCACTCAACCAACCTTCTTTTGTCTTCCTTCCTTCGTTTGCATCAATTCCAAAAGCTGCACTCAACCTTCTTCTTCTATCTTCCTCCCTCTCCCACGCCTTCTCCTTATCCTCCTGCTCACCGGACAGGGCAGAACTGGCTATCGTGTTGGGGCGACGCAGCCCTTGTTGTGCTTCTGCGTCATGAACCTGGCTGCTCGATCGCGAATGTGTGCAGCTGCCGCACGCCTTTCTTTGTTCCATTTTCTGAAGTGGTGTTGAATCTGATGGTGTATAGCCTTCGAGCTGATGATTGTTCACAAACTGACGGTTGAGATGTTCTTTTTTCGACTGGCTACTTTTTGATGAGTGCCTTTCATGTGTCCTGGTAGGTTACAACCTGTAACCATGGTTAAGGCCCTGGTTATCGCACGGAGTATCGGCAAGGAAGGGGCTTGTGGACCGACGAGCATTCTGCCTCCGGAGGAGCGGTACGTGCCAAGCAGATGCAGACGGTTGCAGCATTCCTGTGTTGGTTATGGATTTCTGTCACGATTTGTCAAACAGCCATACAAAAGGACTAGTCGATGGGCTTGCTGTTTCTCAGATGAGAGATCCTACGACGGTGAAACGGCAGCAACGAGAGGAGAGGAGGATGCTGTCCGAAACGAAGCGTAAGTTTAGCAGAAAGGTGTGTAACTACTGTGCGATGCCTTTGATGTCGACATGGCTTGGCATCGCATGTCAGGAAAGGTTTGAATAATGGACTGATATACTGGAATTCCACTATATAGATGTCAGAGGCATTGTGAGTAATGTCAATGGACTGTTATACTGGAATTCCACTATATAGATGTCAGAGGCATTGTGAGTAATGTCATGGGTGCGTTGCGATTTGTCAAACAGCCATACAAAAGGACTAGTCGATGGGCTTGCTGTTTCTCAGACGAGAGATTCTACGACGGTGAAACGGCAGCAACGAGAGGAGAGGAGGATGCTGTCCGAAACGAAGCGTAAGTTTAGCAGAAAGGTGTGTAACTACCGTGCGATGCCTTCGATGTCGACATGGCTTGGCATCGCATGTCAGGGAAGGTTTGAATAATGGACTGATATACTGGAATTCCACTATATAGATGTCAGAGGCATTGTGAGTAATGTCATGGGTGTGTTGTGTATTGGAGGAGAGGGAGGGGTTTTGAGGTGTACGGTTATGAACCTAGTGTGGAAGGAGGTTCTGCATCAGGGGCGATTTGTATGTATAGATGAAAATTCTGAAATGCATTAGACAGGCCACCAGCAGCAAGGGTACATTGATAGACCGAGGGCATAGTCACGCAAGGACTTCTTTTTTATGTATGTGGTCGGATACATCCATGTCTGGCAATAAATGTGGTCAGATACTTCCATTTCTGGCGATAAATGTGGTCAGATACATCCATTTCTGGTGATAAATGTGGTCAGTTACATCCCATCCATGTCTGGTGATAATTGTGGTCAGATACATCCATGTCTGGCGATAAATATGGTCAGATACATCCATGTCTGGCGATAAATGTGGTCAGATACATGTAGGATAGAGAGGTAAGGCGAGTATATATATATGCCCTGATTTGATCTGTGTGCACATAGTACCCATAACTTTGGTGAATTGCAGCTTAAATTGTTCGACTCGGATGACGCGGAAGTGGTTGGATGTATCTGACCACATTTATCGCCAGACATGGACGTATCTGACCACGTTTATTGCCAGAAGTGGATGTATCTGACCACACATGTCTCGCCGGAAACGGATCAGACGAGATGTTGATGAGCAGCAGCTGACTTGTTCAACTCCGGAGTGGTGGGATCAGACGAGAGGTTGACATCTTATTTAAATGGAGAAATAGGAGATGGAGATGGATGGTATGTACAGAAGAATGTAGAATAGATTTAAATTATTTAATCAAAGAAGTTTGAAAAAAGGGGGTGGGAAAGGAGAAATAGGGTTGGAAAATAATTAGGTGGGGGGCCTGGGGGGTATTATTGCCATGCAGTGAAGACTGTGAATGATGTTTGGCTTCGGGCTGAGTAAAGTTAATTGGTACACCCTCCAGTGGATGGGGGGAGGGTAAGAAGGGGCTAGGAACTGAGGAACAAAGTAACGAGGTGACCTGGGCTGCCAGAATGGCCTGGAAGCACTTGCCCAGCCGGACCGGAAACAAAATAAATGCATTATTAATTTATTAAATGTAATAAATGCATTATTAAATAATTTAAATTTATTACATTATAATTTTTATTAATTTTTTTTTTCTTCAGTTTGTAAAGATTTTGTTTTTTTGTTTTTTGGGTGAGGAATTTTGATGCGACCCTGAGGTAAAAGTTCTTCAGTTTTATTTTTTTTATTTTTTTTAAATAGGGTTTTTTCTTTTTTTTTTATATAAAATTTTATGTGATTTCCTCCCCCCCCCCCCTTTGCAGGGGCCTTGCCTGGCCGTCGTTCGGCTGGGCCTGGCCCGGGCAACCAAGGTGACCTGGGTGGCCCGTTTGGTAGCACAGGAGGTAAAAGTCTTTATTTTTGTGATGATGTATTGTTTGAATTTGGTCTAACGAAGTGACCTCATGCAAAAGAAAACAACAAAAAAGCAAAAAGAAAAGAAAAAAAAGAAAATGACCTCAAGGCTCATGCAAAATGCAGTGGGGGGGGGGGAGAGAGGAAGAAGGGAGTGAGAATGATGAGGCGTTATTGCTATGTTTTTTTTTTTGGTTGCACTTTGGGCTTGTGCACCCTGCAGGGGGGGACGAAGCTCAGGGCATATCACACTAGGAGATTTTTGACCAAGCTGTGGACGGGATTGCAGTCAGATGCATCTAGGTGGGGCTTTAATCGAGCTCAGAATCCCTCAGATACAATTAGGAAAGTACCACCATCTTCACCCGAATACAACGTACAGTCATTGTAGCTGTACTTGGGGCAACTTCGAGTCTAGATACAGCAATCGGGACCGACGTGCAGTTTTTCTTTCCTATTTCTTTCTCTCTTTTTAAACCAGAAAACCACCCAAGGCTCAGTTCCTTCTCCTCCCCCCCCTCCTGCCCCCCCCCCTCCTCAACTGCATATTACACACTTTTTCTCTCGATGTATGTGTTTCGCAGGGGCCATGCTAATCTTCTCTGCAGATTAGCATGGCCCCTGCGAAAGGATGACACACATAAATCGAGAGAAAAAATGTGTAATATGCTGTTGAGGAGGAGAGGGGGAGAGGATTGAACCTTGGGTGAAAAAATAAATAAATATGCAGGCTTGAGTCCTTTGGGACATCTGTTAAGCATGGCCCATGCGCGGATCACTACTTAAATGCAGGCTTGAGCAAGTGTCGCAGCTCAATTGGTATGGCGTCCTATGGCCCAGAAATGTCGAAATGTGTACCCGAGTTCAAATCCGGATGGAAGCTGACAAATGAAAGTAAATGCAGGCTTGTTGTTTCCATTCTCTGCAATCAAGTACTCTCAGTGAATGTGGGTGGCCAAGGAGAAAGACCCACGCTTGAGTTTCTCTCCCCCCTTATGTCCTGGGCTGGTCCCCTGATGCCCATGGGGCCTACGTGAATATAGATCGGCTGGTCATTATTGCTGTATATAGACTGAAAGGTTGACCCAGATATAGCTATAGCGACCCCCTGTTCTATTCGGGTGAAGAGATAGTTCCGCTGGGCCATGAATGCACTGCTCTGGTCTACACCACACTCCCCTGGTCTACACATCAGCACGTTCACGGATCAGCGAAACTTGGGCCTGACCGATGATCCTTGTCCAACTTTTTTTACTTTTTTTTCTTTGCCGACGTTGTTTTGCCGACTTTTTGGCATTAATGTTTGGTAGTTTTAGACTCTCTCCTGGCAAATCATGTCGTGCCATTCGGCACCCATCACACTGAGTATGCTGTGGTCACATGTAGTCGGTCCGTTCCACACATCATACCAAGCCATTCCTCACAAATCTCTCTCTCTCTCTCTCTCTCTCTCTCTCTCTCTCTCTCTCTCTCTCTCTCTCTCTCTCTCTCTCTCTCTCTCTCTTGTACATGGATGTGACACGTGGGGAAGTGTGCTGTGCAGAAAGGATTTGTGCCACCCCCAGCATACACGAAACTCACACCGAGCAGCCCTTCAATGACCTTTTCGGTGTTGGGGGGGGGTTAACCTGGGGCTGAAAAGTGGGGGTACCTGCCTCGGGTCTTATGCAGGATGTGCGACAGGAGACCCTCTCCTTCCTTACGTGATGGTATGCATGCAATGCTCTAACTGACCGAATTGCTTCCTATGGCACCCTATGGCAACAGC
>BFEA01000194.1:367639-380274 GCA_003427395.1 Chara braunii
TCTTCATAACAAAGAATATACACAACAAATTGAAGAACACAGAAACTGCGAAAAAAAAAAAAAAAAAAAAAAAAAAAAAGATGTTGGTTTGCTTATGTAGTATTTGGTGAACAGCATGCCTTGGATCACATTTTGATCGAGGGTCAGATGTTTTTTCACCTTTCCTTGATGCTAGCCAACACATCTTTTCTTTGAACAAAATTACCTTGTAAGTGGTTTTTAGTACTTTTTACTCTCATATTTTGCGCTTCGACCTGTTCCGCCTTAGATGTAGATCCCCTGTTCACTGCTACTTTTTGCCAATCTTTTGCCTATCACCGTCACTCTATATGCTTGACCTTTTGATATCTAGTGGAAGTCATCCGAGGGGTTCTACTCAGGTAATACCCCTTGCCAATTACAAACCTTTCTACTAGAATGGAGTTTCCCCGACCATGTGAATGCAGCCTGCTAATCCACCGCTGACGTGAACTGTAGACTAAGGTTACATTGTTAATCACAAACACCCTGCTTATTATTGAGGTGCGTGTTTGTTTGTTTGTTTTCTTCTTGACACCAGCTCCAATCTATTCGTGGGGAGCAGCACGTGCTGAGAACTGAGTTCAGTGTCCCTTTCGAAATGCATAGATAAACATTGAGGAAAACCTGAGCATGAAATAAACAGAGAAAATCAACCGTGCTGGAAGCTGGGTCCAGAATCCCATGCCTTGGACTGAGAAACCTAATTGTGCTGGGAACCGGGACCAGCGCCCTATGCATTGGACTAGCAGAACCGAAAAACAGGGGTTCTACCTCTTTATCCGTTATGTCGAATGCCAGATCATACTCTGAAAGCTAGCAGCCCCTATCCACATTTTCAACCCTTGGCCTGGCCTGGATATCGGAAGGAGCTACTGGGGGCCACCAGTGGGGCCTCCTTCCGTCTCCCTACCCGCCTATCCTCTATACTGTCCTCGTGCTATCCTCATGCAAAATGTTACACGAAACGTCTCATGCTGAGATCTGGGCTTAGTGTCCCTTATGTGCAACCGACTTGTGAGTAATTTGGAAGTGCAGACATTCCATCACCAGGTTGAGGCAAAAGCCACTGAAAAATGAAGCGCAAGATCCACTCAAGAGACAAACTTGATATAACAAGATTGCCCATTTTTTAACACATTTGAGCAACTGTCCAATCCAATGGGTCAAAGTGTGGCTACATACAGGGCACCCACACTGGTTTCCCCGCAGTTCACCCTCATGTGAAGCCTCTAAGCAAAGTATGTAATCAGAGCATGCTCTTTTTTTTTTTTTTTTTGAAACAGGGGTTCCGCCGCCGAGTCAGCTTTTTAAGGGGAAGGGGAAATTCACACTCTAATTTCCAGGGCCAACGGATGTGGTGGGAAGGGATCTGGAAAGTCCTCTGATTGTTTCAGAGGGCTTTCTGGACCAATCTCTGTCCAGTTTTAAGCAGGAGGTGGTAATCCAGGGGGGAGTCCCTTTCCACCCTGTATTCAAGAGAGTCCCTCCCCTCTGACCCACCCCCTGACCATCGCACCTCTGCCACCCATCCCGCTTATTGTTCCAGTTAGAAAAAAATTAGAGTTCTGGTTTTAGAAGCGCTTATTGATCATCATGTAATCTTTGGTGGTTCAAGAAGTGACCCCCTGATGGTTGATCCATCGTCCTACAATCAGACTACCGCAGTTGATTGCCATGTTAGAGAGTAAACAAAAACACTGCATCAACTAATAAATTTCTTCCATATTAGAGTGGGTAGACTGCGGCATTCAATCTAAGTTTGTTTGCAAATAGAGAGCGTGCAGGTTTAGAATCATTCAGGGAGTGGTGCTACACCAACTCTATATACGTCTTTGTTTGCTCTTAAACCACCAGTACACCCGGGGCTGGATTGCCGGATCGACGTGCCCCTTGCGCGCCAAAGTTTGTCGAAGTGCCAGCGAGGCGTTTTTCTTTTTGTTTTGGCTGGCGACAGCAACCATTTCGGTCTCCTTGCCCTTAGCCCCGAACATTCATTGCATTGAAGTCACGAAAGGATATCCACCACCTAAGCTCCTTTCCCACATGAACCTTCTCCAAGCAATGGTCCAAAAAGATCCAGTCCACATAATCATAAGTTTTTACAAGTCCATAAAAAAAATAATGCAGCATTAAGTTTGTGTTGTCTGACTGTCCTGAGAATTTCGTTGACTTACGAATGGTGTCGTGGATCACTCTCCCTTCCATAAAACCTGTTTGGCTAGGATATGCAACTGACTGACTCCACCAACACTTTCAGCCTACTAGTGAGGTCTTTTTTTTTATACATACAAGATTGGAAATGGGCCCGACATCCCTTGCAAACAAAAGGGCGACTGTCACACGGTCTCAGTTGGGCTTACCGGCCGAGCCCAACCAATGACGTCAGTTGTTTGAAAAACTCGACAAACCTACGGGTAGACAAAAGAGAAGAAAAGTAGGAAACCAATGAAAGCACCGAAGCTCACTTTTGCAAGGGGCTGGATAACCTAACTAGCAGTCCCCCGTATATACAACCAACCCATCTCGTCAACAACCAAACCCCATGTACCAGTGAATCACAGGCGAAAAGAAGCACAACGCAGCTTTGCTGAGGCACTGGGGTCTTGAGAGACAGTCATCAATCCTCGAAACAACCCCCAACACGTTACAAAGAAAAACCTTTGTGTTGCACCTTCAGAGTCTAGTTTGTCGTGATAGTTCACTTGATGGAGTACTTGAGCTTTACAGGGACCATATGTAGGGGGAGTTGTTCCACGCTTCGAACACCTGTATTTCACAATGTTTAAAGTGTCTACAAGGTGGCTCCCTGGATAGCTTCCTTTGCGTAAGCTAGAGGGGATAGAGCACATGACCTGGTTGCAGCCGAACCCCGAAGTACAAAGGCAAGTACAAAGGCGTTGGTCCAATGTCCAGCAGCGCTAGGCACTATAGCCGACGGCCGCCACCAGTCCCAACATGGGGCAGGCCGAATCACAATGCACATGAATGTTGCAAAGAAAACACAAAGAGCAAATGCTTTAGTAATCCTTCTTGCATATCGGGACGTTGTGGGCACAGCCTGATGTGCTAGCACCCGTAAGAATCTAGCGTGTTTGGCGACCGCCAGGTCCATCAACAGTTTCCAGTGGTGATCGAAGGCATGCACCAAGTGGGGAAATGTATCTTGCATTTAACCTGTGACCACCTCGTTTCGCCACAACCCAATTTACATCAAAATGTTGGTGTGAAAGTTGTTAGCCTAGAGAGGTTGAATCCTGATAAAGTGGAATGTGCACTTCGGAGACTATCCTATGGATCACAATCAGAAGAGTAATAGGACGGGAGTTCCTGATATTAATTTGTCTCTTTTTTTGTACTACAATGAAAGAAAGTCATGACCTACAATTTCTCAAAAAAATGATAAAATTCCTTTATCTTAGACTACCTTGTAATAACTATTAAATCATCGAAGAGATCATCCCAAATGTCTTTCATAATTCCTTAGCAAACTAGGCTACCGGAGTGACCTGAGACCACTTGCTCGACCGGGTCAAAAATAAATAAAAAATAGAAATGTTTTAATTTTATTTTTTATTTAAAATTATGTAAAGAATTTCGATGTGACCTTGAGGCAAAAGTTGTTCAGTTTATTTTTTTGCATAACATAGTTTGCTTTTCATTTTTTTCGATTTTTTTTTTCATTTTCTTTTGTTGGGACCCTCCCTGGTTCTTGCATGGCCGGGCCGCCCGGGAAAACAGGCGCCGCGGCTGATAATCTAATTAGGAAATGAATATATTATAAAAAAATTATGCTCGTCTTTTTGGAATAGGGTTATCCATGCCTTTTGTTTACGTGGAGTATTCAATACCTCTGTTTGATCACTTGAGATATGTCCATCTAGATAAACTTAAAAATTAATAAAATTATGTGATCTCATCTTGTTTGTTTTTCATGTCACAAAAACTCATAAAAACTTGCGTATAGAGGTCTTGCATTGGTCAAACTGCTCCTTTTATAAAATACAATTACCATAAAGTTTCTTAAATATGCAAGACTAACTTGATATAACTCTCATATTAAACAAACAAAAGTATGATATGAAACAAATGACACGAGGAAACATATATATACGGTTTACCGGGCAGTTCTGTTTGTGACGATATATATATATAATGTCATACTCCTCAATCCCCAACAATTTTAATTAATATATTGGCTATAAATTTGTCCCTCATTTGTTGTTAGGTAGCAAACTTGCAAAAAATATGCCTAAAGATATTATGTTGTTAGTGTATAATGTATAAGTAAAACAAATAAAATTGAAATGAAAAAACAAATGTGTATTATTATTGATTGATGTTTCGTATAAATTTATTGTTGAAAATTAAATGGTACTACTTATCAATATTATCCGACTCGAATAGTGCAACTTTGTTAAAGAAAAAAATATATTTAATATAACCAGACCTCAGACAGTCGTTAAAAAAAAAAAAAAAATTATTTTATTATTAAGTATTGTTCAATAGTACAAGAAAATAAATTATTTTTTATCTTGGTAGTGCTCAAGCATACAAAATTCGATACTAACTTCATGAATTAGGTTGTGATTTTATACATCTGGTCTAATACAATAGTGATAGTAAATGGTAATATATTGGAGGAATTTGACCGCACCTGATCACTGAGGGAATATTGATTTTTTAACTCTCTCCATTATATAATCCAAACAGATATATTGCTTAATAATATCAAGTCAAAAACATGAATCTAATGTCTTACTATTAATGGTTATTACTGTAAATGAGGTAGTAACATTGATGATTTACTTTTCTTTTTGATAAAACAAAGATATTAAACTGAATAAAAGAATGTTTGTTAATTGTTTAAGAGTATCGAAAATATTCATGAATGAGCGATTAACACACATATTTGTTTTAACGATTTACAAAGTACATATAAATGAAGATTGAAGTATTTTCATAGATTGATCTATTGTGAAACAATCAAACCCTTTCACGCTTATCATTATCACCCTCATGTTCTTTTAGTTATGATTTGCAATGGTTGAAAAAAAACAAGTAATGAATTTTATGAGAGGATCAAGAGGAAGGCGATAATTTTTTATTTTTTTTTTATATGATGCAACGAAAAAAATCAGTCATTCATCCCGAAAGTGGTGGGAATGCAGTTTATTAATCGAGGAAGGAATTTAGTATATCACATCTCTAAAATCAAATGTTAACCCTTCTTATGCAATGATTAATTAAAGCAACCTTATCTAGTGAGGATAAGTTTTGGATTGTAACGACTGAATATATTTTTATGCAATAACAAAATCTCTAAAGACTTGCAAATGTTTGCTTGTGTGCCCTTTCCCCTTTTTCGCTAAAAAAAAAGTCAAATAAAAATTATGCAGTCCGGCGTGGACTGCAAGGAATAAATGATTAAAGGGTTTCAAAAAGCCTTTTGGTAGAGGCGCTTAGACTATTTTTATTTAATAATTGTTAAATTTTTAATATGGAGCAGCAACGCATTCAGTGGGTGGCAACATATTAGACTTTTGCAAAAAATAGATATAACGTTATATTCTCGTATTGAAAATTACATACCTCTTCGAGCGTATACTCACAATAAAACTTTTTTACTCTTCAATGGACAATAGTGTGATGTGATGAAATGCATCTTGGTCCGACCATAAAAAAAAACAAATACATTCAGCATTATAGTGTGAGTACAATTCGAGATGACCCTAAGCAAAGCAGTCAGATAAATTTGGACACGTTGAAATAAACCAAAGAAGGGTTTGTCATATATGGGATGCTGGACCAAACATATTTAGAAAAGGGAAGTCCCTACTCAGTGTTAGGCTTGGATCCAATGGCTGGCAACCTGGAAAAGTTTTTTGTCGACGTCATTTTTGGATCTCACCTGACCGTCAGGAACAGTTTTTGGGAAATGTCACAGTGAATTTCCAACCCCACCGCCGTCCTGGAAACACTGTTGTCTGTGTTTCTACATGGTTGGCGGTGTCGAGCGCATCGGTCCGGCACCGCACAGGGCAGCGCGGGACCCTCCCGGCCGCGTCACGCAGGAGTTGGATATTAATTATTTGTCGCAAATATACATGGAGCTTCCGCAAGCCGCTCCGGGCGATTGAGCCAGCCATACCTCTCGCAAGCCCCTACGACAGGATAGGGCCTACGCGAAGCACGACTTACCTCCACCTTACGGGAGTTGTCACCTCCCTTCGGAGGGCGTATCCCCGCCGAGCTACCAGTCCACAGTACAAAAGCAAATCAGCTGCAGTCGCAGAGGTAGACCAGCCGAGGGCGTTTCTTGTTCACTGTAGCATAGGGGGTACGCGCGGTAATACTCCTCTATCGCACCCACACGCGAACCGACATCTTAGGGGGCTGAGGTCCCAAGCGCGACTCGACGTCGGTCGACTAGGACGCATCCCACACACCACGCGCACACCACTGTAACTAACACAAAAATAAAACACATACACGCACACATACAAAATGACACAATACAAACAACACGACAACGCTCCTAGCCCCTCGGTAGCCGTCCCATAACTTTCCGATGCGAAAAATCGGATAGGCGTCGCGCGCGAGACTTAGTATAAAACCGCGCGGACGCAGGGCCTACTCATATCGACTAGCAATGCAAACGTGCGCAAGCGGTCACGATGATGGCGTACTATGTAGTACCCATACTCATGCGGTCCTCGTTAACCTCGAGGGTCGCATTCGACACTCAAGTGTCGGCTGACACGCGCTTTGAGGGTTAATCTCTCGACGCTGGACAACCGCCAGGCGCGGTTGAAGACCACACACCCTCTTCTGCACTCTGTGCGGAGCAGGTGGTACACAAGTCCATACCTGTGGTGACAGTCGCCTCTTACTGCCCTGGAGATGAGCCCAACTCCAAGCCTGGGCAGAAGTCAAGGGGTTTAACTTTGACGGTTGCCACAGACTATAACGTCCAACTATAAAAATTAACAAGCAAAATCATCCAATAAATAGATAACCACCCCACCACTTATATATCAAATCAGATATCGAGATAACAACAAAAGAATGAGAGACGTAGACCCATCAGGTATGCAAATCGTGCGACACATGGTTGTCATTCTCACTGCCTCCAAAGTATGGCCCATATACCAAGCTTCAAAATACTAACCTGCATAAAACACAGACACACACAATAGCCACATTGCCATACACCAATGTGGTCAACTTTACTGTTCCCTGTAAATCACACCACGCCTCACACACTCAAGCCCCAGTCATAGTCAAATTTCCCATAAATCTCATAAGTCTTTTATAATGGTCATTTAGAAGAAATTCGGTTAAAATCTTCAAAGAACCATATCAAATCTCAGGGCTAAGGCAATCAAGTTGAGGTACAGGTATAAGCAAAGTTGTGTCGTGAGCCGATGAATCGGCGATCAACCAACCAACCTGTTATCAGTGATAACAGAAGATGATCCTCAAGGGATCAAGCCTGAATCTAGCCCGAGTCCTGAATCAGATCAATCAAGATGGCCTATAACACAAGACAGGTCAACGCCCCAGGCTATAACCATAAGCCCCTGAAAAATAATCCTCACACCACAACCTCTCTCAAAGCTTTTGATTAGCTCGTTCTTAGATAGAATCATAGTAAGGTATAGCCAAGTTATAACCTTCGGGTTCCAACATGTGCGAGGCTTTGAGTCAGACCCTCTGAACTTACAGAAGGATCTAACTCTACGTCAATTTCATATATCTCTGCACCACCATGTGAGTGGCATTGAGTCAGACCCCTTGATCTTACAGAAGGGTCTGCCTCTTTGCCAAGATTACTTCTTCGGAATAAAAGCAGGAAGAGACTGAGCCACCTGAACTTACAGAACAACTCGGCCCCCTCGTTCAGCAACAAAGAAACTTAAGAAAACCAAACACAATCAAACCCTCGCAGGTCAGAGCAGTCAGGCCACCTAAACTTATAGAACATTCTGACCCTCCACGCAAACCACAACACCGGGTCTCTCCAAACTTATGGGGACATCCCAGCCTCTAAAGCAATGAGACCCCCTAAACTTATAGAAGGGTTTGACGCTCCAATCAAGACCAAAAGAAACAAAGCACTGGGTCTCCCCAAAATTATGGGGACCTCCCGGCCTTAATGACCCAGCCAATCATCAGGCAATCAACCCACCATCCTGCCTTTCCCAGATGCAATTCTTTTTAACAATCTGCTTTCAGGCACCCAACAAAGCTGAAACTGAATTTGCACAACATTCCTTTACTTAATCGCGCTCAGTACCCTGAAAATCAAACAAAGGTCAAGGTAGGGCTGCACACCATATACTCAGTCAGCGATGCATCGGGAGATACAGATAGGGGTTATAACTGGGTTTATAGAAGGGAAGTAATGATTACCTGTTGGTTCCCTGCCTCCAAAACTCCGCCTGAGTTCCGGCAGAGCTTCCACAATTGGTGGGGCAACCTCCCACAGAGGCCTTGGCGCGGATTACGGGTTGCAATCCCGCCTGCCACCTTCCTCTCAGAACCAGGAGACCAGACTTAGAGTAAGAAAGGTAGGGGGAGAAAGATTTCAGACTCTCAAATCCCAGAGAGGTGCACTCAGACTCGCAGGAGAGGGCCTTGTTATCTCGAATCGCCTGAGGGGCCCGCAATGGTGGCCAAACCGCAACAGCCTGGCCAACCTGAAGCCAGATTGTCAAAGTCACCATTCTGACGACCTCCCGGATCACAACACCAACTCCCTAATATTCTCCCGCAATCGCACCGGCGATGGCTCTGCAATGCCCCGCCACTTCTCGAAACTTCACGGCTCGGAATACGCTGCCCCTCAGCTAAGGACACGGCCTATGGACCAAAACACACAGTCTTCTCTCCTTCTCGCAGCGAGGTAACCGCGTGGTCCGGCTGACTGTGCAGCGACCGAATGCACTCAGGAAACCAACCGTGTAATCTTTAACTTGCCCCGTCGTCTGCGTATAGCTGCCTTACCCTGCAGTATAGCATGCGCACAGGCTACTACATAAGCCTACACCTTCGCACCTGACCCGTTACCACCAAGAGTTGGTAGGAGGAGAAGCCCCCGGGCCAGCAAGCAGATCTGCAGCTCCTGCGGTTGGTCTGTTGCAGCTCCACTTGACAATTTGGTCTTACACATGTCAGTTGGTGAGTGCCTAGTTCTGCAATTGTCCCCTTATTGATCCTGTCGGCAGGATAGGTAAACCTGAATAGACCTCCTACCGGAGCACGACCTAATATATCGTCTCCCTGTTACGCACGTCGGTAGGCGGGCTCATGCTATCTCCTTCCGCAGCGCACATGGAATCAGATAGATCTATTACGAGACCGTGGCACCTGCATGGCTTCCCGACTCAGCGCCCGCAACCAGTCTTACTGCCAATGGTAAGTGTCGGACTAACCGACTGCCTTCCCATACTACCTCCGTAGGTGGGATGAGCAACACAGCGGCCCCTCGGTAAGTGTCCAACCCGCGGTCGGCCTCCCACTCACTTTCGGCTCTCTCCCACTCACGCCTCATCTTACTAACTTCAGTCTCACTCACCTAGTGCAGATTCTAGCCTCAGAATCGGCGTCGCTATCCCTGAAAACCCCCAAGTTGAAGAGGAAACCGCCTCGTTTGTATTTGCCAAGTAGGAAAAAAAAGAGGGGAATGAAACTTCCCTCAAATCGTGGAAGGATACATTGTATTTCGAAAATTTCCTCTCCCCGGCCACAACTCTCAAGTCTTATACCTCCTAATTTACTAACTCTCTACGGAAACTAATACCGCCATCATGCTCGCAATGCCTCAGAACCCCTTATTCGAATCTCTACTCGCTCGATTCCGCAGAGGAACGAGCGAGATATCCCCTTTCGTCTCACCATCTCTGCTTCCTCTCGACACTCCCGCGTAGTGTTTTCCAATGTTTACTTTTTCTACACTAAGTTTCATGCCAATCAGACCCCAAATTCGACTTCGCTTCACATTGAAACCCCAGAATCGGCTCCTCCCTTCCTCAAATCCATAACTCCTCTCCTAAAACTAACCTCATAACTAGATCCGCCTCATCTCATAACCCCATATCCGATCCTCTCCCCGCCCGATTTCATCAAGAATCGGGCGGGCTTTACATTCTTTCGCTCCCACCTGCTTCGCTAACCCCTGCCATAGCTCATACGCCTTTAGCACACACCTGGCGCAGTGACCTGTCCGGATTTAGCCCCCCCCTCCTTGCTACTCTGCCTTAGTGCCCGTCACTACGGCGCTGTCGCCCCGCCCGCTATTGCGCAGCGCTATCCATCCAGCCCTGCTGCCTGTCGCTCCGCCTCACGGTCTTGGCACTCGCCATCTCACTTCGCTGCCCTTAGCGCTGCCTACTGACTGCTATCACTAACCCAACGCTCATCATGCCGACTTTCATAGGGGGAGGGGACCGGAGGCGAAGCGTAGTGGCTGGCCCATCGAAGAGGTTGAGCCCCGACGCCACCGGCTGGCCCCTGGCCTATCGAGGAGGCTCGATCCTGATGCTACCCGCCAGCCCCGGCTGGTACCACCCACCCGCTGTTGCAGATGTTGCCCCTGCTGGCGGGTGCAACCCCCGCATGTTCCCTCATCGGAGGCTTGAGCACGGCCGTGGCTGCCACGGAGCTCCCCCCCCCGGCCTTGACAGAGTTGACCCCCCCCTTTTTGGGTCCACAACGGCCAGCCCACACCCAAACTTTCCTGAGGGCCGGGGCCGCGGGCCCCGATATAGATCTTGGTGATAGTAGCAAATATTCAAATAAGAACTTCGAGGACTGAGGTGGGGGCAGGTTCCGTGGGAGCTGCCACCGCGGCCAATATCGCTGCAAGCTCCCTCAGCAATGCCCCAAGCCAACTGCGCCCAGGCGAGGTCCCGTTTGCCGGGTCTCAGCGGGCATGCTCATACTCAAAACCGCTTGCCACAGGTCATGGCCAGCGAACGGTGCACCCGCGGCAACCTACGCTACTATAGGGCCGCAGCCCAATCCCCTTCTGCCTTTAGGCTATCGACGCTCTCCAAATGGGACGCAAAAGGGAGTCACAACCACAGGCCCCGCCATTACGGCTTCCTACCTCGTCGTGGGCCAGGCCTGTCGGTCCCATCATCAACCCCCGTGCCGATCACCAAGGGAAAAAACAAAACACCGCGCGCCCCTCTGGCCCGTGAGGCCGTGTACTCCCAAGTTGCGCATGGTTGCGCCCCGTCGTTAATATCCCGCGTGCGCCGCTCACCCGGGCGAGAATCTATGCTTCCGCTCACGCGCACGCCGTCAGGCGGGCGACACCACACTTGCGTGACTTGCAAAACCACGCCAAATACCCTTGTAAGGGTAGTTGGTACGACAGCGGTTGGAAAAGTCTAAGCCGAAAACCGATGGTCGTTTTTCAAAGTCCCCTCCAGCAGGGTAGAGAGGGCAAAGTGTCGTCCATTGGCATCGAAGGCCGGCAGGGTGCGGTGCAGTTCATGGGCGGCACAAACTTCAGGTTGGACCAGGACGAGAGGCACCGTTTGCACAGCATGTCGTACGATTCGTCCACATGGCTTCTTGGTGGTCCCCTGCAGTGGTCCCATTTGGTGGTCCAACACCATTTCAAACCACGGGCACCAAAAAAATGTCGTCAGGTGCTTCTGTTGCCTCTTGCCGTATAGGACGTTGCAATGGGACTCTGTACTCCCTCGCACGGTGTCGCAGACCGTGTGCGGCGCCCCACATGGACAAGGTGCCCCGGAGGCTGGCATGGTCGCTGGTCCACGGGGGCCATACACACTTTCCTTTTGGAGGGCCGCCTCTCGGTTTTCCAAATGCGGCAAGCCTGGCCGTTTCCATATGTTGGTGGTGGGTCGCATTGAAATTTGCCAATTCCTTTCCACCGACGCTGGGCAACTTTTTGCGGCCAAATAGCTTTTCCAACCACCGGCCAGTGGGTTCCGAGCCTTAGGGCCTCATCCCACCATACTTATGGTTAGTAAAAGTGTAAAGAAACAAAAAAGAAGGGGGCAATTTTACGTATGTGGCAGCAACCTTTCTTGGGAAGTACGACCATGGACCAACCATGCCCGCAAATGGACAAAAATACTAATAATAAATAAAAAATAAAAACACGTCATCTTTTTGGGAACAAAATACAAGCCCGTTCCTTTTCACCCAAAGGAGGCTCCCGTCATTCGCTCCCAATAGGCCACGTCTCCTCACGTTTCCACAGCCCTTATTGCTATCGGAGCCTCCTTCAGTTGCGGAACAAACGGGAAAAATAGTAAATTTATTGACTTACCGTGAGGGCAAGGGTGTGCAGCCCGTAGTTTGTTTGTTGTGTTTGGGGAAGGGTAAAGGTAGTGATTATGCCGTGTGTATGTTTTGTCATGTTTTGCTATACACAACTCGAAGAGTTTGTGTGTGTGGGGTCCTGACTGGTACTTTATTCACGATGTTCATAGGACGTTGGACCCAGTTTCCAGCAGGTGCCGCTCCCTGCCAATAGATAGGAGAATGAATGTGTGCATGTGTGCACGTGTGTCTTTGAGAGAGAGAGAGAGAGAGAGAGAGAGAGAGAGAGAGAGAGAGAGAGAGAGAGAGAG
>BFEA01000194.1:435858-451542 GCA_003427395.1 Chara braunii
ACACACACACACACACACACACACACACACACACACACGAATATGCATATATCTTGCATCATTGTGTGTGCTTGCTGCCAAGAACTCAGCGTACACCTACATGTGCGTTTCGTGACTCACACAAGGAGAAGATCCAAGCACATAACATATGAAGTGGGACCATTTGTCTTGGATCGACAGTGGGAGGGCTGCAATTCCAGTTGTGGTGACCGAGCGGTGGTTGACCGCTCCTTCCCCCACGTAAGGAAAAATATGACCACCTTCCAATTTGCCAATTCAACCACCGCTCCTTCCCCCACAGAAGGAAACCTATGGCCACCTTCCAATATGCGGCTCCTTCCCCCACACAAGGAAAACCATGACCACCTTCCCATCTGCCAATACCTCATCACAGTGACTTTCGTCGATGACATATGCATCCGCTTTCTCCCAAATTCTTTTTTTTCTTTTTGTCTCCCAAATTCTTTAACTTTGGCCGATTTTTTTTTTTTTTTGGAACTTTTATTGCAAATGTCGATAGAGCCTGGGAATTCCTCGCAAACATCCCCGAAATCTGGGGCCGTTACCCAGTTTAGGCTTGTGCTGGAAACCGGGTCCAGCGTCCCTGAAGTATCCAATCTAATAACACTCCTTCCAAATAAGACTTTAAGCTAACCAAGGAATTCCAAATAGTCTTCCAAGTGTGCTCTTCTAATACTACTACCACGTAGGCTAACCAATGACCAAATATCTGCGAGCGCAGCCTGACACTGTCATCTAGACCAATTGCTTCGACATAATTCTACCATCCTCAGCCCTCTGCAATGGTTGCAGACCAGAGCCAAGGTGAAAGTATGAGTTGTTCTAGTAGTGGATCTATCAAGACTTGACTGGTTCAAAATTCCCCACGTTTCTTTGAACCATCTCAGGCCGTCGTCCTTGGCTGGGTATTTCAGAACCTTACGGTGCCAATCGGCCCTGATGGTTCGTCTGATGGCTATTCTGACACTAGCTTGTAGTTCAGATAGCGAGGAAGTTTTGCTGTTGAACACCATATGCGTATAGTTTTTTCATCAACCTCGCCGTTGACCAAGGCCAACCTGAAAGGTATATGGAGGGTGGAGAGGACCGTGGCAACCTGAGCCAGATGCCTAATCTGGACTGCAGCACAGGGCGCGATGTGCAGTGGCCTTCCGGGCAGGCACCCATGGAACCTGGCCCTGCTATGAATGAGGGCATTGAGGGGGGCAGGTGGCAGTCGTTACAAACTTACGACCCCTGACACAGGCACCAGAGCATGAACAGCCAGAAAGCAGTACAGGCAATGCCAAACAGCAGGGGTATGATAGCCAGGGGGACTGCGGACAACAAAAGCAGCTTGATTGCCTTCCGCCTCAGCTTCAGACAGACAGGGGAACGTCCGGCGGACGTGTCTTCCAGATGCGTTCTGGACCATTGTCCGTACGGGGGGCGCGTTCTGGACCATTGTCCGTACGGGGGACGCGTTCGGGACCATTGTCCGTACGGGGGACGCGTTCGGGACCATTGTCCGTACGGGGGACGCGTTCGAGACGCGTTCCAGCTTGATTGCCTTCCGCCCCAGCTTTTTTTTTTTTTTTTTTTTTTTTTTTTTTTTTTTTTTTTTTTTTTCCCCTTCAGACGGACAGGGGACTGTGACTGGAACGCGTCCCCCGTATGGACAATGGCCAGCAGGTAACGATCGCATCCTCAGGCGACGAGCATGTAAAACCTGGTTGTCGCGTGCTATACTGGGAGCAGGAGGAGGAGGAGGGAGACTGAGCAGGAATTGTCGCAGCAGTGGACTCCCGTAGACATGCTCGATCCCCAAGATAGGGTCCATGATCTGTGTCACCTGCCAGATCTACCCACAGGTTACCAACAGGGGACTGTGGGGGTTCCCAAAACTTACAACATCCGTGCAGCCTCCAAACAAGCGATTTGTTCAACGGGGCAAGAGGCTGTATGGGCACAACGTCCTGGCTGCTATCAGCAAGCTGGCCAGCTAACGGACGCCAACTGCTTGCTACAGCTGAATTTGGTAGATTGCCAGGCATTCACGGCAATACCTCCTGACCCATATCTTCTCAGGCAGATTGCCAGACGCTGCAACAACAGGTGCCCACACGATAGGTCTGGTCGACAGGAGAGGCGGTTAACGGAGGCGCAAAATTTCAGAAAGGTGAAATTGAGAGAAGAATATATCTTTGTTTTCAAAGGGAAAACAAAGAAATATATTGAACCTGAATTGGCTGTAGATCTCAGAGGCCGGGCTAGTGACAGCTGGATATCCCATTCCCCTCTTTGTTCCTTCTCCCTGCCTGGCAATTGAGGACCTGAGGACTCGCCAGAGATGGAGGGCTGAAAGTGAGTGTTGTACCCAGCCGTCCTTCCCCTCATCACTTTGTGCCTCAGGGCCGTAATCAGAGTCATCTGTGAGGACCTGAGAATTTACTAGAGATGGAGGACAGAGAGAAGTGTTTCCGTCGAGCCAGCAGTCCTTCCCCGCGTCACATTGTGCCTCAGGCCCGTAATCAGCGTCTTCTGTTTCGGTGTCTGAATCATTATCTCAAAGTGAGATGAGGTGAATGGATTCTTGGGGGGCAACCACGGCCAGAGTGAGTCTCTTGGGTGCGGCTAGGCAGGGCGAGAGCAGTGCTTCTATCTGTGTCACTGGTTTAGCAGGTGAGGGGGGATGCATTCATCCAATCGTGTCGTGAGTGGTATCATTGCCCCCTCGGTCCGGTTGGCAAGCAATGCACTTTCGAGGTCTTCTATGATCACATTAGACTACCACTCCTCAACGGTTGGGAACCATCGTTATCATCTGTGAGGCTTGTCGAAGTTACTGCGTTTGAGACTTTGAGTGTATCTTCCTTGCAATCTTGTTTATTAATTCCTGAGCTAGAACCAAATTGACCAACATGCATCCTACTTGACGCCACTTGATGTCCCAGGGCTGGGAGAACCTGTTAATGCATTCTTCAATGCTGTTCTCCTGATTTTCTCCCAGTGGAGAGGGGGCATTTGATTGTGCAGTGACACAGCGTCCGGTTCGAACCCTTTAATATCACATTGGAGTGCAGCTGTGCGTTGAGGGACCACTGTGCTCTATTTGGGGGTCTTTTTTCAGCAAGTGATCTGACTCTATGTCTTCGTCCTCTCCCTAGAGGGCCGCATGTTCCTCCTTCATTCCCGCGGGCAACTGAGGTCGCGATTCTCCCTCGTTGTACTTTTTCTGTGTTTGAATCTGCGGGGTCATGAGGTATATGCGGGGTTACCCACTGAGGTTGTTCTTTGTGCTGTTGCTGCTGCCTGAGAAGAGTGCCCATCTGTTGCCTGTCGATGAGAGGCGGTTAACGGAGCATTAAAAAAACGCTGAAATTTTGGGCCTCCGTTAACCGCCTCTCTACAAGGAATACGCACGCATGAGTGCTCCTCCCCCTTTGTGGTGTGGAGGTCTGAAGGACGGCATTGATTACTTCCCGAGGGAAGGATGTACCACCCTTCACCACTGCCTAAGTTAGCCTGTTTTACTGGGAACCTGGATTTGTCGCATAATTGGTGCTAGAGCCCTAAACCCTGGCTTGATACAGCTGTGTCTTTAACCTATCTTTGGTGATTGTATCTGTATTGTAACTTGATGAGGTTGGTGGGTATAGTCTGAGATCTAGGTATCTCTTGAAGGGGACTGTTTGGCTTAAAGGCGTCGTTAGACACTCCTCGGGGCATCCTCGGGCTCCGAGGATGAATCCTCGGAAAAGTTTAGGGTTTTTGTCGTCTTCGTTACACTCATCCTCGGAGCATCCGTTTTAGGACTCGTCCTCGGAGCAATGTCAGAAGAAAAAAAGTTGTGCTTCAGGCTTTCAGCCAATAGGGTGCTGCCACGATCCGAATTCTCGGTCGTAACGTCTCTCTACGTGCATGCCCTCTTCTCTCCGTGAAACACGGATCCTCGGGCGCCAAAGGACCTCGCGAGGTCCTTTGGAGCCGAGGACGATTTTGCTGGGAAATCCTCGGAGCCCAAGGATTTGTCCTCGGAGTGCTTTCACATTTTCATTTCCGATTTAATCTCCGAGGACAGGTGGAACGAAGATGAAATCCTTGGAATCACGTCCCCGAGGAGTGTCTAACGACGCGCTTAGCATGGGGGGTGTTGAGTTCTGGGGGGTGTCTGGGTTGGGGATTGTGAGTTTATCGTGGTGTATTAGGTAATGTAAGGAGGGAGTGGGGAGGGAGGGGTGGAGAGTGGGGATTGTTGGGGGTTGTGTTGGTGTGGAGACAGACACTTGAGGGTGTGGGGGGTGTGGTGGGGGGAAGGAGTAGGGCTGATGGGGGGCGTGGGGTCTTTGATGGTTCGGTGGTGGGTTAGTAGTGAGAGGGTGGATTGGGGTTGATTTTGTGTGGGGTAGGGGGGTTGTGTGGAAGCTTTATATCTGTGTTATGGTTAGCCAATTTTTGAGAGTTAGTCTGTTGTTGTTAATTGTGCCAAGTAGCCCATTGCCTAGTTTGGAGGTAGATAATTTTTGGATTATTAGATTTTTTTGGTCTGGGTCAGTTGGGATCTTCTTGAGTTGTTTTTCCCATAGGGCGTGGATTTCAGTGTCTATTAGTTGTTGGGACGAGTGGGTTTTCTGGGGTGGTGAGTCGGTCATCGAAGGTGTTGTCGCATTTGTTTTTCCATATGGCCCATAGGGCAGTGCTCACAATCTTTGTGTATGTTGTGAACTGGATCTGACCCAAATATGGTTTGCAAAAAAAACTACAACTGTACCCAGCCCCAACTGCAAAAAAAAATCCTGGCCAGCTGTCCAAACTGGATAGGGGGGGTTTGCAGATTTTCCAAACTGCACCCGGCCCGGCCAGCAACCTGAAAAAATGCTCAACTGCACCCAGCCGGGCCAGGACCCATCTTTAAGCCATTCCGGCCGCCCAGACCCACCGTGAACTGCATGGGCCACCTTTTTCCTTTTTAAAAATGAATTATCAATATGACCTTGGCTCCCCTATAGATCATTTTTTATTTTTCAAGTAACTCAAACATTATTGAGGAAGACATTCATCATAGAAGTGAGCACTCCGGGATTGTGTAGTACTGGTGGTTACGGGTGTTGGGGTAATCCGGGATTCGGGAATTCTGCCTGATGGCCCTCTGGAAATCCCAGGCACATAGCCGATCGTTCTCAATCTGGCAGGGGTAGGCCGGGAACCTTAAGCTCGATCGACGGAAGAGTTGTTCACTTTCCCAATATTCCCGGTACTCAGGGTCCCTTAAGCAGGCACGGTCAGTGATCCAGAATGAAACGCTGATGTCCATATTTTGCAAGGACTTAACTCATTCACTCGGGTGTACCAGGCGTGATAGGGTCGGGGATGGGTCATGCAGACACGCGTATACGTGATGACTGCCGTTTTGGTGGCCATCCGTATACATGCATGCACATGATCTGTTCCAACGGAATTTGAGCCAACTAGTACGCATACCGCTAATCCACTCCTATTGCTCTTACGAAGGGACGATGCCCATATACTCAGTGCGAATCAGACAACCGTTCGATGGGCAGAAGGAAAAAGGAAAGTGAACAATATTCCCTCGCATCAGGTGTCAATCGCGTGTGGATCATGCATGAGGAAAATCCAGCCCATACCTAGGCATGTACACAGACTGTAACCTACCTGCTATGCATGCATCTATCCCGACCCAGGTTTATTCGGGGAGGCAACTTCTACAGGCTTAACGTAAAATCATACAATCGATCGATGTTGCATACACAGAAACATGGGCGTACAAAAAGGGGTGGGATTACATACATCTTTCCACACATCAGTAGGATGCCCCTCCCATATCCCTCATAATCCCTTGGCTCTGCGATCCACAACCCTCCACACAAATCATCCGAGCGATCAATCAATTTTGGAAAGTGTCATACATTCTACACTGAAAAAAAAAAGAAGAGTTGGGGGAGAGAAAGATAATTCATACATCAACCAACGAAAAGGAAATCCGAGAGTGCCGCAAGCGAAGATGGTTGAAAAACCAGAAATCAAAATTATACAGAAGATGCGAAGAGATAATATCACTGCAACCTCTCTCTCTCTCTCTCTCTCTCTCTCTCTCTCTCTCTCTCTCTCTCTCTCTCTCTCTCTCTCTCTCTCTCTCTCAGTGCGCACGATGCGGGCTGTCCGTCGCCTCACACCTACCAATAACCCGAAGTTGTCATCCCGCTTAGTCCGAGTATGCAAGCTAGGTTCGCCCGTGTGCCACAGTTCTTCGCGGCCACATGTCAACCCCGCTTACCCAGCACCAGCTCGTCGGATCGCCCAACCCCCTACTCACCGTTCTGCCTTCGCTCGTGAGCCGATCCTCTCGACCTCGCTAACTCCCAAGTGTAGATTAGAGAGCGAATTAGTTGTGCTTGCGAAGTTTATAGCACTCGGTGTCCGTGCAAGATAATTCCGGATTACGCTGAAGCGGAAGGAAGGGATAAGAAGGAAGTGCCTACAACTGCATAACGGGGCCACGGTGGGTGACGTAGCCGCTCTCCACGCATCGATCCAGTCACGCACCTGCTTGGCAAATGAGATAGACAAGAAAGAGACGCAAAGTATTGCGCGGAAAAAGGAGATCAAGAAGGGATAGGATTACAGTTACACCTGTGCTTGTCAAGAAGAAGCAATAAGAGATTACAATTGTGATTATAATTTATGCGCGGCGGGAGCAGAGCGCAAGACAGGATGCAGCAATGCGCGTGCGAGCAAGGAGCACCCTGCAGTTACAGCCAAAAATTATGACGTTCCCAAATTCCTGGCTTTTTTTTTTTTTTTTTTTTTTTTTTAACTCCCTTCCAGTGCTAGCGGTGCTGGTAAGAGCAGACACCACTATATTGGTGGGGAGCAAAACCGGACATTAAATTTTATTTTCATCCGACTTTTTCAAATACACATAATATATATTTTTCATGTCTTAATTCCTTGCACTTCGATTTTAGTAAGTTATAAGGATTCTTTAAAATCCGAATTGCAAGAAGAAATTCTGAGAACTTGTGTAGATTCAAAATTAAAAAAGAAATAAAAAAAGGATTCTCCGCGCGACAATCGTGCCAAAAATTCCCCGCCCAGTTCCGTCATCAACAAAAAAAAGAGAGAAAGAAGTTGCGTCAATCGTTATTTTCCGCATTCGCTATGGCGCGTCCTACCAACCGCCGTGGTCCCAACTTTTCTCGAAAGAATGGGGGCATTAGTGCAATTGGGCCCGCCCCTTCTTGTGCACCCTCCCCTCCCCTCCAACCCCCTCAGTACCATTGCGCAGAAGATGGCGCTCATACAGAAAAGAGATCGTCACAATGAGGCCTGGAGCCCCCCGGGCCCATGGCGTTGACCCCCCTCCCGGCCACCTCCATCCCTGCTTAGTTAATCCCTTGTGGCCCACTGTAATCAATGCTGGCAGGGAGTTATCCCGCAATTACAATGTTCAGAGGGACGTTGGACCTGGTTTCCAGCAGGTGTTGCTCCCCACCAATACATGGAGCTTCTCCTGGTGTGCTTAAAAAAAAAAAAMAAAAAAAAACAAAAAAAAAAAAAAACACGAAAGGAAAAAAAAAAGAGAAAATCTCAAAGAAGAAAGGGGGAACAAAATAAAGATGGCGAGCTTCCTTTTTTTGGAATTAAGTGTAGGGCGACGAAGATTCTTTATTTTATTTTAATTTTAGGGGTTTTTTTTTTTTAATCCATTAGCTCTTGTGTTTGAGTTGGTGTCTTCCTGTTGCAGCCTTTGAGGGGGGTAGTCCCCGTAAGCGAAATGGGTAATGATCATCCCAGCCTTTGGGCATCACTAGAGACTCCTCAGGGCGTCCTCGAACTCTGCGGATGAGTCCTCAGGGAAATTTTGGAATTTTGGCGGCGGCGTTCCACCTATCCTCGGGGAATGGCTCTAAGGACGAATCCTCTGGGACTTCCCGCAGCCAATTTTATACGGTTATACGTGGCTGCGACAGGTGTGTCCATCCTGCGGTTTGGGATGTTCACTCAAGAGGAATGTTGGTCCACAAGCGATGGGCGTGAATACATGAGGGGGCGCAAAAAAAAAAAAAAGGTGGGAATGTCCTTGTGCAAAATTTGAAATTCAAGTTCCGGCGAGGGACAACGGTTAGGCGGCACACAGGCATTCTCAGCGAGGCGACTAGGCAATGTCTGACGAAGAGGTTCGTCATTCGGTTGGCTCCTTGAGTGTGACAACGTGTGACAGCTTGGAGTGCCAGCTTCGGTGAGCGACGACGTCTGTTGTACCATCATCCTTTCCGGTCGCCCTGAGGACGCGTAAAGTGCAGCTGACATAGCCCGTGGACGTGGACGTTGAGGATGCTCGTACATGGGTAGGGATGCAGGCTTGTGGGTGACCACACCTTTTCGAAGACCGTGAGCAGTGGAGGGGGGGGGGGGGAAATGGGTGCAGCCGATGCAACACGTTGTGGACGCCGAGGACGTGCGGAGTACGGGGAAGGAGGCGCGCTTGCGGGTGACCACGTCTTTTCGAAGTATGTGGGGAATGGAGGGTGGGGGGGGAGATAGGCGTGCGGTGCTAACGTCCATTAAGAAGACGGCAGTGGTGGTGGCGGCGCTGGTCGTCATTGGCCATTGTCAGGTAGACAGAGCATCCAGCCGCATGAAGGCGAAGCTATCAAGGCGCAGACAAAGGATGTTGATACAGAGAGTGGTCGACGACTCCAAGGCCCAGAATATGTGGCAACTTCGTAGGTTGTTATTCAACTGTGCGCTGCGTTGGGCTCCGGTGTGCTCTCTCGAGCGACGCGAAGATGGTGGATGAAACAGAGAACGGGCGGGACGTGCGAAGATCTACGGGTGTGCGATGATGCGACGACCGCTTGTGTGCTTCCATGGGAACACTTCAGTGACGTGATGATCCCCCCACCCCTGCAGGTGGTGTGTTGTTCGTCAACTGTTTGTCCATCCTGCTCGCCTTCTTCGACGACTGCCTCGTCTGGTTCCTCCCAGGAAGTCGCCCCAGGAAACACAAGTGGAACACGACAACCACCAGAAAAGCAGCATGGCGATGAGCAGCAGCAGCAGCAGCATGCGGTGCAGGTCAGCCATGAACGACACAGGAGAGAGGATAGAGTGGGCACGTATCTTATGGACTGGGCGTACAGTGACGATGCACGACAGTCCGAAACACTCCAAGAGTACGCACTGTCGTCCACATAGTGCCCACCACCACTACCACAAACGACCGTTGAAGACCCCACAAGAACGCCATGGACCCCAAAAGAGGCGACTGAAAATAACGATGCGCCCCGCCGCCATCCAACGCCAACGGTAAACGGATAAGGCCGTTGGAGGATGTCCATGACGTTGAAGGCCAACAATGTCCATCACCCGGCCCCTCGACCACGACTGGACCACCTTCAGCCTCCAATTTTCCTTTTATGGTCGACCCCAACTCCCGTGAATGGCGGATCCTTTGGAGCTCGCAAGGTCCTTTGGAACCGAGGATGATTTGCCTGGGAAATCCTTGGAACCCGATAATTTGTCCTCAGAGTGTTTTCACGTTTTCTTTTCGTAAATCGGCCCCGAGGACAAGTTGAACAACGACAAGAATCTTGGAGTTGCCGACGAAATCCTTGAAATAGCGTCCCCGAGGAGTGTCTAATGACGTTTTTCTTACAGGTAGACTGTGAGGAGCCCAACCTCAAATTACGTTTGGCAATACTAAGCTGGAGAGGGTTGGGAAGAAAGAAAAAGAAACTATAACATGATTCAATTTTTTTTTATTTTTTTTTTTTCCCCAGTACGAAAAAACAAAAAAAATATGGCGGTGTATCTTTCCATGGATTAGCCGAAGATTCATTCTGAGTGTGCACATTCGGTGAGTAGTGACCCCGCATTCAATCGGGATATAGCAGCAGGGTTGGCTACCATAAGGGTGCACCGTGTTCATTGATGGCTGCGATGAACCGGGTCGGGTACAGGCTCGGGTGTGGGCTCCAGCGCAGCGGGTACCTGGCTCGGGTACGGGCTCGGGTGAGGGCTTGGGTGCATTTTTTTTATTTTTTTTTTGCCAGACTCTGCCTACTTGGGGAGGTGGCACGAGCAACCTCTCGTGCATTGTCGAGCGCATCGGTTCCGCAATGGGCAGGACCCTCCCGGCCGCATCACGCAGAAGTTGGTCTTCTCAAAGTACTAAATGAAGCTTCCATAGCCGCTCCAGCTGAGTGCGCTAGCCATACCTCTCACAAACCCTTACGACAGGATAGGGCCTACGCGAGGGGACAACTTTACCTCCACCTGCGGGAGTTGTCACTTGCCTTCGGTGGGCATATCTTCGCCGAGCTACCAGTCCACAATACGAAAGTTAATCAGTTGCAATCGCAGAGGTGGGTCAGCCGAGGGTGTTTCTCGTACGCTGTAGCCTAATGGGTTCCTGCAGTCTCATTCCAATGTTCGTCAAATTCTAACATTTTCAGTTTGATTTGACAAGTTCCCGTCTAAATATGAGTTTTCCCTAACTACATTTATTTGTTCAAGATGGAATGAAAGTTTGGACGGGTTTATGAAATGTTTTAATTAAACTTTCATTCTACTACAATAAATATCTTTTAATTTAAATTGGATTAACCTGTTTATGACGGAAAATCTTTACTTAGAATTACAATCCAATTAAAATATTTCATGAACTCGTCCAGACTTTCATTCCATTTCTAGCATGCAGTTCAAATAAGAAGAAATACCCCATTCTTGGAAGAAAAGTTTTCAAGTATGAAGGAAAATTTTAAAATTAGAATGACATTTTTAAAGATGGAATGAAAATTTAAAATTTAGAATGTAATTTTAATATAGAATGATTATTTAATTCTGGGAAATTTTTCTATTGCTTACGAACGACCACAGTAGGTTGCGCGAACACTCAAGGCGCGTATATATGTATAAAGAGGTATAGGTATGGAACGATTACTTCTCACAATCATAGTGGTTAACCATATACCTATGTAATCGCAGACAGACACATCCAAAGTCCAAACCACAAAACATATCTGCAATCACATCAAGGATCCACAAAAAAGTATATGCATTACACGTGGTTAACTTCAACCATTTTTTGCGCTCACACCTCTCGCTTTAGCTATATAAATCTCAACCTTTGTCAAACCTTCCATAAATAAAGCACTCTGTATCTTTGTTAAATGACCATTCAATAAAGTCCGGAATAAAACCCAGCGAAACAATTCAAACCACATGGTTAAAGCCTTTAGGTTGAGTTGGTAAGAGTGAATTGAAGTTGAATTGTAAACTGACGAATTTACCCCGATCTGTTATCAGTGATAACAGAAATGATCCTCGTGGGATCGAGCTGAATTTAGTCAAAATCCTGAATCGAAACGATCAAGAGGACCTGTAACACATGACAGGTAAATGTTCAAGACTATCTATAAGTGTATGGGGAATAAATCTCCATAGCACATTCTCGCTTAAAATTCTCCTGCTAACTAAGTCCTAGTCAAACTAAGAAAATTTTGGCAGCGCTTCCCGTGGGAAAAGTGTCTTCTCAGAATTTATACTAACTCCAATATGAAAACTGAAACAATTTATAACTTAAAAAAGTCAAATTTTTTGTCTAACTCCCTGAATTAGTAAAAATTTTGGCAGCATCTTCTATAGAGAAGTAAACATCCTAGATTCATACTGACCCAGATAAGAACTCAAACATAAGACTTGAGTTTTATCAAGACAAAATTTAACTAACCTCTTAGATTTGTAAAAATTTCGGCAGCGCTTCCCCGAGAAAAAGTAGGTTGCTACTTTCTAAAATTTATACAAAACTAATTTTAGAACCTGAAATAATTTTAATTTTTCAAAGTAAAATTTCGTCTGACTCCCCGACTTAGCAAAAATTCGAGCAGCACTTCCCGTAGACAAAAAAAAAATAATTTTGAAATCAGATTCGACTAACTCATTGGTTTCGTAGAAATTTCGGCAGCACTTCCCGTATGAGAAGTACCTTTCCGAGATTTATACAAAGCCAAGTATAAAAAATAATCCCAGAAAATGCGAGAATCGACCTAAGTGAAAAAAAGTTAGCTTAAAAAATGCAGCAATTTAACTAACTCCTATAGCACGTGGCGAGCAACTAAAGAAACTACCTGTCAAACTGAAACTCGGACTAAGTAGAGATCTCACTCAGTTACTTGCAAGGCCAAACCACAATCGTAAGTACTCTCACCAGCCCAAAGGTCATAACTTGTAAAACAATAGTTCATGGTCTTTCAATGATTTGTCCCTTATACCCAGCTTACGTAGGGCAAAGCTAGGTCATCCAAATTTATGGAAACATGTCTAGCTCAACCATTAAATATACACAAACACAGGGCACCACAACTTTTCTCTTCTTTGGGCATGTGATTAGGTTGTCCAACCTAGTCGCCCTGAACTGTTCAAAATATTCAAGTTATATATAACTTTTTGCACTTATTTTTTTTTAATCCATCATATGACTGAACCGTTCAACTTAGAAACAAGAATCGATTTATACTTGATTAATACTCTCTTCAGTTTGTGATAAGATATAGTCAGATCATCCAAACTTATGAAACAATGTCTGACTAGTCTGTTCATAAATTAAATAGTAGAAAGGTATCAATAAGTTTACCCCCTTCTAATTCCAGCATGTGCGTGGCTAAAGACCAGACAATCCAAACTTATGAAACTAGTCAAACCCTTCGCATGATCTTTCCTTATAATAAACAAGAAGAAGTTAAAGTCATCCAAACTTAAAGAACAAGTGTTCGACTCCTTTCAAAAGCTAATAAACATCAGAAACCTCAAATAAAACAAGGTAAAAAAATCATCCAAACTTATGGAAACCTGCTTGGTCCCTGAAAAACAAACACATGCAGCCCTCACAGAGCAATCAGATCATCAAAACTTATGGAAACGTGTTTCGTCGTCCAGGCAATCAAAATAAACATACCCCAAGGTCGTCCAACTTAGTACAATGTCCAACCTCTGGTTGATCTAGTGATACAAGCAAAACCACATTCCTCGCACCTTTTCCCAGATGCAAACCTTTTTCATAATCTGATTTCAGGCAAACAAAAAAAGTGAAACTGAAATTGCACATGCATTCTTTTACTTAGCTCTGATTTGTGTCCTGAAAGTCAAACACAAACTCAATATGGGATGCATGCAGTATACCCTGTCAAACTGTAGCAAGAAATACAGATAAGGGTGTTAACTGGGCTTATAGAAGGAGGATGAAGTTTTACCTCTCAGATACCTGTCTCTAGAACTCCTCCTGAGTTCCGGAAGAGATCCCGCAATCGATGGGCAGAGTCCCTACAGAGTCTTGATGTGGTCCTACAGGTTGCAATCCTGCCTGCCGCCTTCCTTTCAAAACCATAGTAGACTTAGAGTAAGAAGGGCAGAAGAACAGGTTTTAGACGCTTGAGATACAGGAGGGGGACAAACTCAACTCTCAGGAGAGGACCTTCCAATCTTCAATCGCCTGAAGGCCCCGCAATGATGGCCAAAGTCCACAACAACTTGGTCAATCAAAGACAAACTGTTAGTTGTGGACTCCAGAACGACTTCTCAATTTGCAGCGATATCCTTTCTTCAAAGATTTAGTCACTCCGCAGCTTTGTGACCAGAAATGCACAGGCCACAGCTTGAGACACTGGTTGTGGATCAAAGACGCAGTCTTCTTTCTCACGCACCGCAGTAGGACAGCAACGCAGTCCGACTGGCCACGCAGTGCGCAGAGTACACGTAAATATCGGTCGTGCAACCCTTACTAAACTTTTGGTAATCCAACCTCGGGATGGACTCACGCTACTTCAACCAACAGAATGAGCAACGTACCCATCATCTAATAAGCTTGCAGCCTCCTTGGCTTGCCTCTGGCTACCCCACACGGCAAGTCGAGTAACTTTCCGGCTAGCAGGCATCTCTTCAAGCTTGCAGCCCGCCTGTAGTTGCCCCGCTCGACACACAAGCTGTGCATCGACCAATGGATGTGTCCCCGTGACCTCTTTCCCACTTCTTGGCTACTTCGTACGTCGAATCCTGTAGAACATGAAAGGGTCTTCCTCTAAGGTTCGGGAAAGTACACTTTCGTCTTCAACCCCACTCGGCTCACCCTGCACCTCGACTTTCAGGTAAGCGCACATTTTTCCCTTCACCCTCTCTCTGTCGCCCTCCCATACATGCTCGATCATCACCCGTAGCTCACTGCCCCGCAGGTGACTCTTCCGCTCGAACACAGAAAGGTTCACTCCGTTGGACAGATGGACTGGAATAATACTCGGTGTACGGCACTGACTAATGACTCATTAGTGCAAGCCTCACCGTGTGCCCACGCAAGGGAGTCCATCTATGGGATGAATCTTCCGCTAAGGGCCGGAAGTATACATCGTGCCGACGTGCTCCAAGCCCGCTTGTTGCCCATACCCCTAGCACAACCCCCACATCCTACCCCACCTAATCTATCACTTATAGACAAAATCTGACTCCACAGCTTGACTCACAACACCTTGAAACCCCCAGATAGCACTATCATTTCCTAGGAATAGTCGAGAAACGGTCGTATGCAAGAACTCTCACCCTTCCTTTGTCATCCCTCTCGCCTTCTCCATTCACCACCTCTCTGTCTCTAGCTCCCTACACAACACTATCGATCATGTTGACTTCACAATCTAATTCGCAATTCAGAAAAAACCTCGTTTATCACTTCCTTTTGCTGGGAATCGAGTGAGGTATTGTTTCCTCATTTTTGCCATATCCTCGCTCTCTTTATCTCTGCGCAGCTCTTTTCTCGTCTAAACTTAAATCCTACTAATCCAACACCAAATCTAACTTCATCATGCAACTTGCCCCGGCCCAAAGCCCCAGGATCGCTTCTTTCATTGCCCAAAATTACTCACAGACGAGCGAGCCCTGCGTTCTCCACTGCGCTCAGCCTGCTTTTCACCATCTCCTCCCTCTGAATGTACCCTGGCTGTGTCGTCCCCGTACGGCCCGTGCGTACGGACGGACGGACGGTCGTACGGGCATACGGACGACGGCCGTATGACGGTGATTTGGGGGCCAAAAAAAACCAAAAAAATAAAATAAAATAAAATGGGGTTGTAGATCTCGAAAAGATCTACAACCCCTTTTTCTTCTTTTTTTTTTGACCTTTGAAAGGATTTTAGAAAAATAAAAAACAAAAAGACGAGAAAAAAAAAGAAACTCGTAGCAAAAAAAAAACGGGCAGTTGCCCCTCATGCGTGTGTGTGTGTGTGTGTGTGTGTGTGTGTTCAAGGGGGGGAGGCGACCCCCCCCACTGCCAATCAATCAATTAATAAAATAAAAAATAAAAAAAAAACACGCGCAACATTTTTTATTTTTTTTGAAAAAAACAACAAAGGTCGCGCACGTGCGCGCGCGCGCGTGTGTGTGTGTGTGTGTGTGTGTGTGTGTGTGTGTGTGTGTGTGTGTTCGCAGGGGGAAGGCGACCCCCCCACTGCCAATCAATCAATCAATCAATTAATCAATCAATCAATAAAAAAAAAAAACAGAAAAGGTCGTGCGCTTTTTTTGGTATGTGGGTGTGTGTGTGTGTGTGTGTGTGTGTGTTCACGGGGGGGAGGCGACCCCCCCACTGCCAATCAATCAATCAATCAATCAAAAAAAAAA
>BFEA01000194.1:460806-480806 GCA_003427395.1 Chara braunii
TTTTTTTTTTTTTTTTTTTTTTTTTCTCTGTGTCTTTTTTTGGTCGCCTGGGGCCTGGACCCACTAGCGAAGTATTCTACGACGTGTGACACAGTTTTATGGTGAAATGGACAGGAGAGGACAGAAGGTCACCATTTGTGAAATGGACAGGGACGACGTGGTTGGCCAAACGAATTCATTGCCCGAAGAAGGAAACGAGTTTGCCAGACTAGGCTCCTGATAACTTCCCCCAAGAATTCTGCACCATTATTCATTAAGATCTATGTATCCCTCGCGGCCGTGGCTGCAGGGTCAGGCCCGGAGGGCGGTCATGTTCATGGCCGCATCCGCGGCTAGGGTCGGCTGCATAGTGGCCACGTTTTTCACGGATTTTTTCCGTAAAAGATAATAGGCAAGAAAAAAAGAAAAAGGATTGTAGCCTAGCTTTCCCGAGGCGCCCGGCCGCCCAGCCGGGCGTGCCAGCCGGGCGCACCGGGCGCCTCGCCTGGATGGGTACCTCACTTGGGGTACCCCGGGCATGAAAAAAATCCACCGATTTTTTTATTTATTTTTTTGGTGTACGGGGGGTTGCTGCGCTTGCCAAGTACGGCCCAAATCCGGCCTTGTTTTTCATTTTTAGGCATTATATTGGTTTCTGTGTGTTGCGGGGTTGGGGGGGGGCGCGGGGGAGCCACCGGAGGGGTCCCGGGTAAAGAAGCCGTGAGTGAGGGCGGGTTTGCCCAGCCCGATTTTGCTCGGGAGGGCAGGTGGGTAGCCGGGGAAGGGGAGAGGGAGAAGCCAGAGAGGGCGGGAAGAGGAATGTGTGTGTGTGTGTGAGAGAAGAGAGAGGGAGAGAGAGAGACAGAGGAATGGTGGAGGAGAAGGAGGGCGCAATGGGGAGCAGCATGGGCACTGGAGGGAGGGGTTGGGTCAGATGGGATAGATAGACTAGCGAGAACCGCAGTTAGACCTCCACGACCTCATCGAGAGCGTAGTTGTTCGTCGAGACGCCGGCGTAGTTCACCTTGTCGAAACGCACGACCACAGGGTACCGAATTCCGCTCTGGTCCACAGAGACGACCTTCCCCACGTCGTTGAACCAGTAGGACTCGGGGCGAAGAATCTTGACCTTTGCGTTCTTCTTGGGGCCAATGGGAGCCGGCTTGGCGGCAGGAGCGGCGGCCGCCGGGGACGAAGCAGTGGAGCTGGGCGGAGAGGCGGCGGCCTCCTCCGACATCGCCCGGATCGCCACACACCTCTGCTCGAAGAAGTGGGTGTCGCGCATCACCAGCCGATGGGTGACGCATCTGCCGCTCAACTGCTTCTCGAACCTCACCGCGGAAGTCGAAATCGGCGCCGCGGCGGCGGCAGCCGTGGCGGCACCAAGGCAAGCTGCGACAGAGGACGCCATGGCGTGGTGGGCGGGCGACTCTTGCTTCTTCCCTGTTGGCCTGTGTGTTGGCTATGAACGACGAAGACTGCGCACGCGCGGGGAGAGACAGCGCGAGACGAGGAGGGGGACAAATGCCAATATCTCTTACCGCTTCAGGAACCTTCTGCTGTCTCCCCGCCCGCGCGCTCGCTTGGTCGGCCGGCTTTCCCTCCGCCAGGCCAGCTTTGCTGCTTCACCGCTCCTCTCCGCGCCTGGCAAGGATGATCATGCGATACGATGAGCGGACCACTTGCGCGCCGACCGCGCCTCCTCACCTCCAGTTCTCGATTTCGCCGATATCGTCGTCTCCGTTTGGGCGCCAGCTCCGCCCGGCTCGGCTCGCCTCGCCTCGCCTCGGCTCTCTCCCCTGTCCCTCGGATCCGTCGCGGGTCGATTGATCGGACGACCGCGGAGCGCGGAGCGCGGGAGCGAGCGCGATAGGTAGGTGCGGGAGCGAGGCGAGCGCGATAGGCAGGTGCGGGAGCGAGGCGAGCGCGCGCGCGATAGGTAGGTAGGTGCCCGAGAGAGAGCTCGATACGTAGGTGTACGAGCGAAGAAGGGAAGGGCGGGGCGATTACCCTCTTTCCCCGAACACAACGCACCCTCGCTTTGACCGTATGGGGCCGGAAACATCGCTTGTATACGTTCATTTTCAGGGTGCGTTATGTTCGGGGAAACTGCGCAGTCGCGCCGGAATCCGAGGCGGGCTCTACCGCTGGAGGTGGTGCGCATCCCTGAGCGGCGAGGCGAGGCGCGCCCAGGCTACAGTAGGCTTGGCGGGCCGCCGTGATCGGTGGTTTGGGCGGGGTGCCGAAGCGCGGAGCACAAAAAGCATCACAAAATGACAAAACGGAAAAAAAGTTTAAAAAACAAACAAAACGAAAAAGAAACGCGGGGACTGTGGGAAGGTTGGCCAAATTTTAGCCCGTAGATTATGGAAAAGGGAGAGAGGATTTTGATTCGTTCCCCGTAGGGCCGACGAGCTCGTGTGATTCGCGGACTTGTCCATCGCGGTAGGTCGGTCTCGGGTAGGGAGCTTCACTTTCGGATAATGTTGCCGTGGCGCAAAGGTTTATGGACAAGATAACATTCTTCGGTCCCTTTTCCGGCAGCGGAGGTGATGAGCAATTGTTTTGTTTTGTTTTTTTTCATCCCGTTCTGTCTGAAACATTTGCCACGAACGAGTATACCCTGACAGAAAAGGGTTACAATTGCAGGAATGGCCCCACTTTTTGTCGGCAATGGCACAAATGCCTCCATGAGAACGTACCTGGGGTGGGGTCCTGCCTACTTATCCTTCGGTTTTGGACCGTAGATTGCGACGATCGACGGCAAGAAAATCAGTCAGGGTAAGTGGAGCCGTGCCTCTGCATATCTACTGGAGATCTTACGCCTGGCCGCTGCGCGTTCCAGGTGCAATCTGTATAATGCAAGGGTGCAAAATATAGGCTTATTAGTGTAAGGACCCATGTGTAATTTGCCTTCCTTGGAGGGGGTACATAGCAAACACACTGGAATAGGGGGTAGCACTGTGCATGCAGGCTTCCAATTTTCATACAAAACAAACCCAAGGCAATTTCAAAAGCAGGGCATTTAGGTGGATCAGGTGAAAACGGGATCAGTCAGATAGCACATTGGATGGCAATCTGAGGGTGACATCAGATTTACCCAAATTCCGCGTTGTGAAGGGTAGACTACAAAAAGATTGGCTAAGATGGGGTGGGGCCCTTAGGGTCAGGCTGGCTTGGCTAGCAAAACTGCATGCTCTCTTATTATAGCCTAACCCTGGTCTTCGGTCTGGACCAGGTTCGCATTTGCAGAGAATGAAATTCTGCCCGTGCGGTCTGAAGGGAAAGTTCAGTTGTGTGTTCCTCCCGTGCTTGGGTGTGGAGCCCCTTTCTTTAAATAGGGGGGAAAAAGAGGCCGAAAGCGAAACGAGGAACCCACCAGAAAACGGACACTGCCATAGGGGAGGGAAACCCTCTGGTCTAAACAGTGAATCAACCTTGTAGATGATCGAACGGGGACCGACAAGTTCGATTCGTTCCCACGAACTCATGAGATTCTATAAAGCTTCCATACTAATCGCAGGCATGGCTCTCAACGGCTTCAGTGCCCTTCCCCATGGATAATTCTCCACCAACCACACCGACATTCCTGTAAATACGGATTCCGATCTAAGGGTGTAAGACACCTCTGCACCCACCTACCCAGGATCCACGGCAACTGTGCTTCGCAGATCTGACAGGCTACTACCTGTAGCTCGCAACTGAAGGGTAGACACCTACTCAAGGGGATCCATAAATGTCTGCCCATGTTTTTCATGACGAAGAAAACCAAAAAGCAGAGAAGAAACGCTACTCCCTGCCCATCCCACAGGCCATCTCTCCCCGGACAGGCGAGCATAGAATCATGGAGAGCAAGCATACTTGCCTCAACCATGTTTTTGCTGATTTCTGCTCCAGTACTGAGAACTATAGCAACGTTATGTTTCTTGTCCTTTTGGGACAAGCTCTCTTAACAATGCTGTGACGCACAACCTCACACCCGTCCATGCTTTCTGATGAGAGGTTTGTGCAAGGGCCCATGTTCCAACGATTTTGGGAAAGTTCACTTGAAGTCCCAGAGCGGGACTGGAATCTTCATATATTGTTTCCCTAGATAAACATGTTTAAGGGGCAACAAACAAAAGTTCAAATACCGCAACCAGCAGCCCGACAGATACGCCCTCACTTCTGACGGTTCTCTCACCACCACCGGGATAGAGGGCTTACAAAAGGGCTATTCTCAAAACAAAAACAAAAAAAAGGAAAAGAATGTAATGATCAAACAACAACGGTAAACTACAATGGGTGTGAACTTCCATTCCAGCGGTGATGTCAAGTTTGAGATCCACATATGTCGAATAGTGTGGGGGCAACCGCATACCTCACTGCATTGTCGCAAGCAACCTCATGCCCTACGGTGCTTTCATTCTGGAGTGGAGAGGGGCCCCAAGAAAGTGCAGAAATGGGGGGGTGCCAAGGATGTTGAGAAGATGGGGGTTAGACTTCCAGGTGGGAACTGGAATCTCTGTTTATCAGTCCGGTTTGAAAGCTGGTTATTGTCAGGGAGGAGATAGTTGATCCTGCAACAATTTAACAATATGGAAAGCAATAACCCGCGCGAATAGAATTGGTGCGCAAACATAAAAGATTTGATCAAATGATGGCTCACTTGTCATCTTCTTCGTTTGCCAGGTCATGCGTTTACATATCAATCACAAAGGCGAGTGATGGTGGGCTTACGCGTCACGCAAAACTCGAATTCAGAATTTGATGGGCGCAGATAAAATATCCGCTCAGCTATTTCTTACGCTATGTGGGGCATGTAAGTGAAACCATGTTCTTGGAAATGATCATCGGGCCTACACTCATAACAGAATCTCATTGGCCAGCAGGGAGCGATGGCAGGTCACAAGATGACTGGGAGCTAGTTTTTTTTGTTTTTTTTTTGTTTTTTTTGGAACAAAGCTCCAATCTATTCGTGGGGAGCAGCACGTGCTGGGAACCGGGCCCAGCGTCCCATATGGAAATGTACATAGAAGTGTAAAAGTTTGAGAAACCGAGGCCATGACATAAATTTATGGCGTAAAGAGGAAAAGTGAGGGGAAAAAGTTTTCACTGTAACAAAGTTAAATCCGACAAAACCTGAACCCTAATACTCGTGGGGGAAGAGATATGGTCGAAAGATCCCCATCGTGGTGCCACGCACATCCCACTCTCATGTGTGTGTCTCTTGCTCGTTATGCGAGAAAAGGCCACACGGACGTTGGGGACTTGTGCGCATGAGAAGGATCGAACAGATTCATCCAATGCATGAAATTGTTGAAAGTGAGTCAATATCTACTAGTTAAACTATGAGTACTTCCTAAAGTCGTACCTGTATAGAAGCCATAATTTTAGGAAGCACACTGGTCACTACAGGAGCGC
This sequence comes from Chara braunii, assembly GCA_003427395.1. NCBI lineage: Eukaryota > Viridiplantae > Streptophyta > Charophyceae > Charales > Characeae > Chara > Chara braunii. The sequence goes on from BFEA01000194.1 coordinate 466,189, forward strand.
TCAAATTCATCCGACTAAAAATATTTCTACTCCATTTTTTCATGTGGCTGGTAGTCAGGTCAAGTACTGGTGGTTTAAATGGCAGTTCGCAAATGAGGAAAGAGAGGTTCACACTCAAAGAGGCTCAATCACATATGCATACACAACAAGATGAAATGTGCATACCCTTGCTCATGTTACTGACTAATCCAAAGAGAGGAAAATGACATGCATACACCCACAAACCTTGCTTGTGTATTCATTTAGAGAGGGAAAGCGGATTTACATATTGCTCGCACATCTATGTGGTGAACAACTCATAGAGACAACCAATTAGATAATTCATGCAAACTCCATTCATTAGGTTCAACCAATTACACCAAGAGGCAAAATTTACATAGACTATCATGCCTAAAACTTTCCACTTCAACACGCATATCAATGAAAGGGGAAGCACAATCATGGGTTAACTTCATCCAATTGAGATCATCACGCCAACCTGTTCAGTCCATCAACTGCCAAAACCTTATGCCACTCAACCCAACTTGGGTAATTGCGCACACGCTATGCCGCACTTTTTTCAGTGAGACCACTCTCAGCGATCAAAAAAGACAACAGGCTATCACACAGGATTTTGATAATTTTTTGCAATAAATAAATAATTAATTAATGCAAATCCCTTCCTATTGCGTGCTCCCGGCTTTGAGCGAGACCCTTTAATTGTGGTCTACGTCGGTCCCCAGTCTTATGAATTTTTAACTGTGATTCGGAACAACATGTCTATTTCATAAATTAAAATGAAATTCATAGTACATCATGATTGTCAAATTTTAAGAGGTTGAAAATTGTGACAAGATCAACGATGAGCATAACACCAAACAAATGTCAATGAAGACGAATCAAGACCGATTGACTCAAGGCAAAAACAAGATGAATGGGGGAAGGTGATAACTCATAATAATATCGGAAAGTACGGATGAAGAGTCGTAGCCAGCACTCGTCAAAAGTCCTCATTCATCCCTCTCAAGTCTCATCCTTAATTTCTCTTTTGACTGTGTTTCTCGAGCGTTTTGAGCCACGTCTATGTACTTCCCGAGATTGGGGTCTAGAGATGTATAGCCATCTAAAGCTCACGAGTTCTGAATAGGTTCATCATAGGTCAAAAATTATGAAGTCTCCTTCCACAGAGTAGGAAGATATGGCCAGGAGAACACCCCTTGTCGAAGATCAGTAAAACCTGATGGCTCAGTCACTGCCTCATAATTAATCTCTGCTGGCGAGACATACCTCTTGCCCATGTCAATCAGATCTCCCCAGTAGGAACAGTCGAAAAGGTAGAAAGGGACCGAAAACCTAAGGTAGTCAGAATATAGCTTAGGACAAAAACTGTAAATCAGTTTTGTACTCTCCTGAAATATTTCAACATATCGAGCCGTTGTAACCCAAACTGATCAAAATGTTTACGAGTCTCGTTACCCTCCTTCATATAGATCCCAAATTCCTGGATAGTTTCCTTCTGCAAATTCAGTACGGACCACGAAGATTGACAAATATTCTTACTTGAAACCACCCGTACTGACATACTGGTGATGAAAAACATCTTTGGATACGATCCTGTTGAGAATGGTCAAAACAGTCTAATGAACTGAAAATGATGCGATAATAATCATGTGCTAATATGGATATTGAAATTGATGTGAATGTCTCTTATATGAGCACTAACTACCTGATGTTGATCTAAGAACAAATTGATAGAGACTGTGTGATGATTAACTTTCATTATTAATCTTTGTTGTATAAGTATAGGTTAATCCGCACTGAGACTGCCAAAGAGATCCAGACTTGTATCCTGGAGGTCTCTAAACAATGTTAAAAAATCACCTGTTCAATTGAATGTATGCGTGCGAGTTGACACCTGTTTTGAATTGGATACGACTGATTGATAAATCTTTGACGAGGAATGTACAGTTCTGTTTCATGACCACTAAGCATTAACTATCTCTCTCGCTCTTTGCACAATCTTAAAAGAAGATATTGTACTGTATAGTTTTTTTAATGGGGTCCATAGGTACAGAAGAGATACTCGATCAACTCGTGGCAATTTCTTACTTTTTCGACCGCAATTTCTATCAACATATGTAAATTGCAATCTCATTAAGCATATGATTTTCTCCGCTTTCCACCAAGTTTCGGTAGAGGGTATTGAACATCATTAGGGTGTGTTCGTTGTACATGATTTGACTACGACAGGGAAATTGGAGGGGAAACTCCGTCCTCCTTACCGTCTCTAAATGTTGTCGAGACAGGTTGTTCACTGTTTAGCAAACAATTTGTTGTTAATTCTCTCTGCCTCTGCTTATCCCAATACCATCAGCTGCTCGCTGCGGGATTTTTACTGATAGAGACCTAGGTTACATAAAATCCATTCACGTGCAGTACAAGGGAGTTATCAGGAACACCCTCAGTCCGTACTAAGTACCGAGTATAACTAGCTAAAATAGTTATCAGAAACTATAGGTAGTGAACTCTGATAGTACAACGAACATGATATTGTTGGTGCCTAATCATCTGAATAGTACATTGAGTAGTATTAATTGTGAGCCCTGCTCAAATAATGCACTTAGTACTGCTAGAAGCATTTCCAACTTACCATAAGATGAGGGTTTGTCCTAAAACCTCAGGCACTGACTCACTCAGAGTCACTCGTAAAATCGTGATCTAAAACAGTTACTCAACTTATTGTTATTTCTACGCATTTACTATACATAAAAATTTGCCCACTCAATCAAGAGAAGAGGCTATGCCTTCTTCTCACTACTAGAAGTGAGAAAGTATGCGTTCCCCAATTAGCTTATCGGTCACCTACAGGAACAAAGGATGAATAGGAATAAACTGATGCTATCGATTAATTGAAATAAAATCACGATTCTTATTTACAGGTTGCACATGGGGCAGTTGGCAATGGACCTAATTCGTAGACCCCGCGGGACATGGACGAAAGAATAAAGCAACCCCCGTTTGAACCCTACGCTAGAGGCAACTGGAAACAGACTCTATTTAGAAAATGACCGAACTTGATCACTCCATACTCTGCACTGGGGTAAGCTGAGTAGAGCAACTTGATTCATACAACATAGAATGTCGCAACACACAGATCACACTCATATATCTTCTTCTGACATTTGTTCTCCTATGATCTTATGGCCTAATCAAACAAAAATCCTCATATAACTCCTAAACAAGGGGGTTGCATATACAAGTGCCGCGAACTTTAGTCCCCATCATGTAGATACTTAGCCAATAAATAAGTTATTTTTTTCAGTACAAGCAACTTTTTACCCATTAACTGTAGCAAAGGGAACTTCGTGAATCAAGAAATCACGCTTGAACTGAACTCGCTTGATCTTTCTAATTCCCATTGTTTTTCCTCCTGTTATAGGGGTTGGGATTGAAAAAGACTACACAATAAGGGTAGTTTGAGATAATTAAATATTCTAGATGATTAAAATCTGATCTCCAAGCGTAGTTGGATTGAACCACACCTGACTTTACTAACCACTCCTCTCCAAGGCATTTAGATGAGTCCTGAAATTTTACATGCATCTACCCTTTTCAGTTATGGGTATTCAGTAATATTATCTCAATAATTCTTGTTAATTATTCCGCAAATTAAATTTCAAGATCAAAACGACGAACACCATACACAACTATGACTTTGTAGAGGCAAGAAGAGGTATAAAGTTTATTTTGACCATTGACAGATAATGATGATTAGAAGTCACGAAAACCAACCTCAATAGTTGTCTCGTTTCTAATATCGTAGACTAATCAGTCACAGTTTTATAAATTGCTTTCTATCAACCAAGTCCTACCCATCACTCGTTCCCAGACATCGTAATTGGATACAATGGCGGGGATAAGATAGTTTCTAGACGAAAAATAATTTATGACAGTGAGCAAAAGGCACGCGTACTCGTCTTCCTACGTAGAGAATTTGACTAAAAGAACAAGCTCTTGCTCGAGCACAATTCAGTCAGCGTTCTTCCGACCAGAATATGTTTTATCGCAACGGATATACAATACCAAACACTTTCTTCTGTCCTACCCACACCTAAATCTTGTTCTCTCGAAAATTACGTGAGAGGGATGAATAGTTAGTTATGTCAATGAACTCTCCCTTTTGCACATACACCAAAGTCCAATTTCCTTTCTCTTCCTCCGACTAACATTATCCACAGAGGAAAGTCAAACTTGTATACAAACAGACTCGTTACTTAAGAGATGAAGGTTGTACGATAAAAGCTATGAAGTGATTACCGCTCGTTGAGAACATGGTTTATATTGCTGATGAAGTAAAGTGTGATATGCACACACGTGTTGCTCGTGCGAGTTTTGACTATAGACTATTGACTTCTTGCTTTCTTCAAATTCGTAGTACCTTGATTCATGATTTCTCTCTTGCAGACGTCTCATGCAACTCTATCACTACCCGAAACCAATACGCGGATACTTCTCAACACAGTAGTTGAGCTCCAACGATCGACTTACGGGAGGGCAGAGGTGTTGATGAAAGTTCAGCGATGGTGAAAAAAACACTATGCGCCCTGAAACTGATGACGTCAACAAAGTTTGCTCATAGAATCTCAACAGAGGTCCGCACCTTAGTTTTTCCCTCTGACTGATTGTGATGCTTGCTAGAGCTAGTAACTTCCTTGTAATACGGGTCTTTCACCGCAGACTCAGTTTTGTCACCCCGAACTACAATCAAGATCTTTGTCCAAGGGTGATGCTAGCAGATGATCCAAGCGGTCACTGATCCAGTCTGTACCAAGACCGATTCACCTTGTCACTTTCTCATGTCACTAGCATCTTACTTCTATCTTATCAAACAATCCTGTTTCGCAGTGAATTTTTTTTTCGTAAAATTTGACTCTCGAAAAGTCTGTATGCACGACAAGCCCCTTAGAGTAGCACATTCGTCTACCGATGATCACATTACTCTCTCTCTCTCTCTCACTCCCGCCAGTAACTGCCTCGCGAACTCAACTCCCCTACTCACCACCAAAAGCAGAGGGGTGACGTCAACTAAGTCGTCCCCGAGCAGCACTCCCACTCGTCTGAGCACTCTCTTTCTTTCATCGACGCTCGTATACCGCACATCCACTATGCTCTCGCTCTGCTTAGCGACTCGGTGGGAAGGAGATGACGTCAATTGAATTATCTTCATGCGTAGTACTCCCACAAAAGTTTGGCCTCCTCCTACCCTGTGTTCTCGCTAGTACCCCACATGTACGTCAAATCCTTGCCTTGCAACTCTGTAACCACCTCTTGGACTCAGCGCCTCCGTCGACGCGAACTAGCCTCGGGGTCATCTTCCACTGGTTCGAGCGGCAGGTGGTCGCTTCTCCACTGCTCCGGTCCGTGCCAAGACTGTGTGGTTGCGTCACTGGCTTCGGACTCCCCCTCGGAGTCGCGGTCCAAGTCTAATTGCTCTCTCTCCGTAGTCGCCGTCGAGGTCTCTGTCTCATGGTATGCAATAGTGACTTTGAGACGGGTCGTAGCGTGGTCCCCACGAAGTTTTATCTCTGCCCTGTTTCTGGCCTATGTAATTGCCCCTGCAACTTTGGGTCCTCTCTCATCTCTACCTCCCTTCCTCCCACTACGTTAATTTTTAACTTTGCCTCATTGTCATTGAAATTTAGAAATGTTGTGATCCAAGGACCTTCCCCTGACACTAAGGCCCAATGTACTAAAAGTCTCCAGCAATTTGGCTTATAGCCCTCCAATCCCTTTCCACACGCCATAGCTACTCTTTTGCAATGCCTAGGGTCTAAAGTCACCAGCTAGTACCTGGTCTCTCAAATAGTATGGCGCGTGCTAAGAGATAAACAACTAAATTTGGATAATTGAGACGTGAACGCCTTGATCCCTCCGCACGAAACAATGCAGTGATAGCGCGAGTCCATACGCTCACCCATTAACAAATTATATAGATGGCGCAACAACCACCCCTTTATAAAATTCAAAAGAGTCGCGGTCCCCATGACCTAAACCAGGGACTCAAAAGGATTTATGAAATCCCAACCCAATTAAGGATCACAAGAATTTTTTTTACCAAAAAAATCAAATCATAAGTGAAACCAACGGTCGTTTGAATAGACGCGGCACTCCCTGATCAATACCTACAGTCTTTTCAACTTAGCTTGAAAAGACTGTAAGCTTTGCCCGTTGTGGTCCCATAACGGGATACCAATTGATGTCTTCCGCCATTCAAAGGCGACCATCAGACTACCCCTGACGTGTACATGTGTCCGATGGCAAGGAGGGGGCTCATGACCTTCCATGGGGTGATGAGCTTCCTACCAAACCGACCGCGGGTGCCTCCATTTTGGAGCCTTACAACCTGGCGCTTAGCAGATCGTGCCTGCGGTAAATAAAACGAGAAGGGTCGGGCTTGTCTAGTCTCCCCTCTCGTAATCACAGTTAAAAAATAAACCATTTGTTCCCTTGCAAAGCGACAAAGGGAGGAACTAAGTTTGGAAATACAAAATTAAATTCCAAAAAAATTAGCTCACCAAATCGTAACACCGCTACAACCTGAAAACCTCAGATCATTCAAAACTAAAATGACGGTTCGGATCGGGGCATAGGCTTAATGCGCGACTTTTCCTTATCTTCTATTTTTTCTTTTCGTTTTCTTTTTGTAGTTTCTTACTTGGTTGCGACCACAACTTCGTGCATACAACCCATAACTCTGATTTTAGGGACTTATCGAGCAGTTGAAAAGATTGCGCCGAGGCTACTATCTTTGCGTCCCTGGGCGAGCCTAACGGCTACCACGAGCACATGTCGATTATGGTTTATTGTACAGCAAGGCGCGGAGCTTGTGTGGACCAATGGAAAGTCCAATGGCGCACCCCTTTTGCTAGTAGATGCTCCCATTGGGACTGGTCCATGAATCGACCTTTCGTAAGGTGCGCCAGGCACGCCGCAGAGGATCATGAACAAAAAGTACTTGGTATCCTGAACAGAGTGCCAGGTACACCTCAGGTCATGAGCAGATGCCTGGTACACTGCATCCTCTGAGAGAGAGAGAGAGAGAGAGAGAGAGAGAGAGAGAGAGAGAGAGAGAGAGAGAGAGAGAGAGAGAGAGAGAGAGACGAAAATATATATTTATGGATGGGGAAAGCGACAACAAGGAGGAGAACAGGGGAATGGGGAAAGACTTGGACATCGTGCATGGTTGAACCGTAATGTGCGGGTCACAACCACTCTCCACAAAGCAACCTGATCTAAAAAGTCATCAAACCAATCCAAGAACGGGAAGAGAAAAAAAAGGAAAAGGGGCCTGCAAGAACTGATACTAGTATGATAGGAAATATGACGTGAGAGGAGAAGAGGATTGAGAGGGGGAAGGAAGGGAGAGAGAATAGGAAGAAGGAGCATGACACTTAACATTGTTAGAGGAGGATGTGCAAAAGGAACATATAGGAGCTTAAAGTTAGCATGCGCACGCAGGGAAGGAACGTCAAGCGCAAATGGAAAGCAAAATTAAAAAAGCGAGAGAACAAAAAGGTAGTGGAAGCCATTAGACGAATTGCCCGCAAAGGAGAAGGACCGTGCCCAAGAAACTTAAAGTCATACATGATCACATGTCAATTTGAAAGAAATTCAAAATTTTGGCACATGCTCATTTAGGTCAGAAAAAACATAAATAGCATAAAAGCACAAGTATGGTTGTGGGATGGGGAGGACAGTGCTTGAGGGAGGGTGTCCGACAACTTGAAGAGGGTGCACGCACGGAGTTCATCCTACCTATCAAAGAAGTGGACTCGTCCACGACGTAGGAGACACTAAAGGACAACTCTCAACCTTGACCAACACATACGGGGGAGTACCGACCTTAGATCGACGCTTCCTTGATCACTGCACCGAAGCTGTCTACGATCGGACTGAAACACATGCTAGAATCCTTCTAAACGACATGTCGGGAGGCAGTCTATATACCACTATAACCTGTCGCTTATAGGGTCGCGAACCCATGCCTACAAGAAAGGTATAACCCTTACCGCTCCCTCAACTCTTGCCATAGTGAGCCCGCCTTCTCCCCCTGCTTGGCCCTCTAAGACCTGCATAACCCAAAGGGATCGTACAAGTGGCCACATTGGTCGACGCCCTGCGGCCCGCGAGGCGTGCAGAATGCCACAAAACACACCCGTGGGACCTGACACGTCAGTCCATCGGCGCCGGTATTCCACCATTGAGCAGAAGACCACTTTACACAACCAGTGTGTCCATGGCTTGCGTCGACCAACGCCCACCAGCTGAATGCGTTAGGTTGAGTGTTCGAGAATTCGAATTCACAACCCCAGACCACAATGTGCATTCACTACCAGTGCTCTACCCACTTAGCTATGGTCGTGGACACGAAAAAGTACAAGCATTTGTCATATTTATGTAGATTTTGCCAGATTGAAACAATAGGATAACACGTAATAAAAAATCACAAAAAAATTCAAAGCACAAAAATAAGTTAAATGATAAAACTAATATGCATCCACACTGAAGCGGAAACGAAAAGGAGGTGCACATAAGATTGACCGCTATAAAAAAAAGTATATCACAATACAAGATAGTCATTTTTTCCTCATCATGAAGCTTGAAGTCTAAGGAGGAGTGTCAAAGTTTAGTTTTCCTCTCGTTATCTCCCCCACTGTCATAGGCAAAACAATTTTTTTTTTTTTTTGCGTATCAAGCTTTAAGGCACAAAAAATCACATGACGATGTATTAATCCATGTCTTAGCTATAACCGGCTAAGGTATAACCATCCATTAATCAAACAACAAAAAAAAGGAGTAAAAAGTGAAACTGAGTTTTAAAATCGCAAATTCATTGCATGCATACCATGAGCGAGAATATTCACTTGCAATAACAATTGGTCCTTTGATTTTGCTTACTACTTTTCGTAACTCTCCCACACATATTAACTCACTCAGTGACAACTACGAAATAAGCAAATTACTTGGGATCGATGTATGAAACATAAAATGGGGCAATCAATATGGATATCAGAACACAAATGAATAGTCATTAATACTTAAGTATGTGATTGATAATTCAATCCTCGAAAACTTTTAAAGTTTCAAAACGCGATAGTCAAAGGGGAATTTGAATGGGGAACAACTCTTATTCCGTCGAAACCTGGGAAGAACGAAAAACGTTCACTGAAAGTATCATGCTTTCAAGATAGAATCGTACAATAAGTTCTCAGAATGATCTTATAACTTATTTATGAAGTCTTCTTTTCCACTTATTCATATGGCTTCAGACCGGGACGTAGTGCTCGCACGACCCTTAATGTTATTGACAAGTATCATTGGCTGTGTTATGTACATGCATTCTCATACAGGAGATACGTTGTGTCGTAGTTTAGGTTTAAGAATGATTTAGTATACCATGTTTGTGTGGTGGCGTGATGTAATACGCTGCATAGCACGGCGAAGAAGTCCACGCCCCTTCCCGTGCGCACGAATGTGTTCGCACGTTCGCGCGAACACAATTTATTTTTCATTAAAAAAAAAAAAAAAGTTTTTTTTTTTCGGTTTTTTTTTTTTTAACTCATGATTGGTTACGGATTTGAACATGACTCCAAGGCAAAAATTGCTTGTATTAGTATTTTACATAACATATATGTTTTCCAGATTTTTCTGATAAGTTTTTTTTTTTTTTTAATATTTTTTATGTTCGCGTTCGGAGTGTTTTGGGCGCTTATTATTCGCGTCCGAACGTGAACACAGTGCTACGTAGGTAATACGTGAATCCACTTGTGGAGGATATCATACATCAGTGGTTCCGTTTTGTATTTCACTCAATGCATGATCCCCATCGAGTTGAAACAGTCAGAGTATATGTTCATATTTACAACACAATCCTTAGATGACAAGATTAATATATAAATAGGAGAAGGAAAAAACATCAAGTTCCTTGCGCCTCTTCACAGCTTGGAGGTACCTTGAAAATAGGCGGTTCTCCACCTGCTCAGGTGCCATCTGGAACTGGTCTGACACTCAACGAGGAACTCAGCCTCCTACTTGCTCGGGGCATGGATCCACGGTGAGTTACCTGACCTAGGTAGCTCAGAGTTTCTTTGTCTTTTTGGAAGATTTTGAGTTTTTCCTCCAGGACAACTGGATCAATAGGATCCTTGAAAATTTCATAATTCTTTTAGTCCTTATTATAAATACAAATACCCCTCCAATTTGTTGGCCCAATCACAAACCTTAAAACTCGTTTCATAACGGTGTTCCTAAGACCTTACAAATTTTATTCCTATGGTACAGGGAATCCGAGACAGGTCAAGACAAATAATCAGGTGAATTTGCAAAATAACAGTTTGTAAGAAGTGAGATCCTCTGATATGAAAAGGTGGCCTGCAGCGCCAGCATCTCCTAACCATACCAAACTTCCCAAACTTTCATGCAACAAACTTGGAATGAAATGAGATTTCAATGAAATTCAACATTTCTATGCAATGTTTGTTTGCAGACAATGGTGGCTAGAGCGAATGCTAGGCCGAAGCTTGCGAGAGGCCACAAAGATTAACTCAATACATATGGGGGATCTATACGCCGAAGGCTTACTGGTTGTTGTAGAGCTTATCCCAAACTACGGTCCTGGGAAAGGAAATGATCGAGGCAATATACTTCAGTCCTTAGGCAGCTCGTTGCACCAGAATGGTACAGGCCGAAGTTTATAAATTTGCAATGACCTTGATGTACTTTCCTTTATGGAAGGGTTCTGGCTTCCTGAGTTGAGCAAACGATCCCAGACTTAGGACCGCTTCGGGAACAACTTTGTGGCCGTCAGTACCCTTGAAGGGGCCTTGAGTGAAATTAGCTCTTGTTTTTGCATCCTGGGACGCAAAAAAAAGTCTAACCCTTGTGCCACTTTAAAGGTTCAATAATCCCGTTAAAGGTTCAATGATACCGTCGCTCTTATAAGAGTCGGGCTCATTACTTAATTTACGAGGAACAGGCTCCTCCCATAACCTAAGAGAAGATGTGTCTTCTTCATCAAGGAATTCGACAGAGAATGAGGCCCTGAAATGGGTGGTCTTATGCCGCCTCCTTAAGGGATTTGTGCATCATGACCTAGTTCAATCACACGAACAACTAATCAAACTTATGGATGCATACTTTGTGAAAAAACACGCATGGTGAATGACCATTAGCTCAGTGCGTGAAGCATAATTATAAAGTGCACATTGTGGTATAAGGTTGCAGGTTGAAGTCTTCGGATCTGCAACTCTGCGCACAAGACTGAATGACACTAATAGATGCAGGCCACTGACACACTGGCTATTGTACGTTGGAGGTGGTTTACGGGGGACTAACTCCTGATATGCAGTTTGTCTTTGGGGAGGGACTGACTTCGTTGATTGGGATAAGGGGAAGGGGAAGACATATAATATGCTCGGTATATGGAGGAGGGGTCATTTTATACCATAGGATTTGTAAGGAATGACACTCCTAGGAGGACCCTTGGAATGGACAGGGTGGGATCTGTGAAAAATGAAGCGATCATGGACCCTTAGCTTACCAATGGTTTGATGAGATGATTGGTTGGGGAGGGATTTTGGGGAGGTGGACTAAGGATGACGTGTAAAATTCAGATCCCGTCTGTATGTCTACATGTAGTGGTAATCCGTGCTAGAGCACACGATAGCTTAGCATGAAGAATTTGCTGTCCCTAATGAAAATAGGGGTCATGGAGGTAGGTTATCCAAACAGTGTGAGTTAGAACCACGATGAGGAATCTATCAGCAAAATGTAAGAACTACATAAAAGAAAAAAAAAAAGGAAACTGGAATCATGTAGCATGTGTAATCATTATGGAGGATGCATAGTTTAGGAGAGGTATCCATGATAAAACACTCTCCTAGTAGGGGCAGACACCCCATTAGACATTAGGCAACAAGTTGCATACTTCCTCCCAGTAGAATGTCCTTGGGGTAAGCCATGACCCCTAAGTTTGGGAGTGCGATGCCATGTTGCTAGAGGGTAAGGAGCACCGGTCCTAGTTGAACACCCCCCATTCTAGGATATAAAGGTTAAGTGTTTATTAGGATATATGTTTACCTTGAGATAGTTTGAATGTGTATGTATGTATGTGTGGTAGGTGATGTGGAGCATACAATACCATCCAGAGTGAGATTATTGGTGATGGGTCAAAAGGTTGATCAACTTATTTATTTTGGAAGGTAACAAACATGTTATATATGTGTGCGGCGAGCGAAGTCACGACATGGCTCCAACTTGGTAGCATAATGAAAAGATATAATGAGGTCAAAGGACTTATAATCGAGAGGTTTATATATTAGAGAATGGATAGGGATACAAAAGAGGACAACAAACGAGGGGTTGTGACAAGCTGTTTCATCTGAGTTTCACCAAGGCATCAGGAGGTTGAACCCTAATATATATGCAGCTCTAATTGATGATTGATTGTGATATACCTTTCTTTGTTTCATGGGTGTTTTGCTTGCTTGTGATGGGGTGTTAACCGACAATTTGTAGAGTTTTTCGTCTGGTGTGGGTGAGTGATAGTCTGTTTTGATTTTCGTTACAAGTACCTTGAGTATAGTGATTTGTGCCCATGTAATGGTGTCAGTTGTCAGACAGTCGTTGATGCTTAACCACAACCGGGGTTAAGGTGGTTTCACTTAACAGTGTAATCAGTTAGGCGATTCTGCAAACTGTTGAGGGTTCAACCTCCTGATTAATCGGTGAAACTCCCTCCAAACAATTTGTCACATCCCCTCGTTTGTTGTCCTTTTCTCCTACTTTGCCTACGGTTTACCAGACAACTATGTTTGACTATATATTTGTGACGATATATATATATCGTCACAAAGATGTGAGAGCTCAAAAGTAAAAAAAAAAAAAAAATCAATTCATTTTTTTATCTTCTTACTTACAACTCCCCCTGTTGAGAACCTCCTGCGTTCAAGGCTGCCCACGTGGATGTAGGTTGAGCGGCCGCTGCCCCATCCCCGTGTGTCGTATCGACCCACACAGCCAAAAGCCAAAGAGGCAAAAAAAGATGAAGGAAACAACCAACATAACAAAACAGGGGAAAACAAACATAAACAAATCCTAGATAACGACTCACACATGCAAACACCGCCCTCCTTCGTCACAGGCCACACAACGGGACAAGACCAACCAGGATATCAAAAGACCCTTGCTGCAAACAAACAATCCTAAATAACAAAATTTTTGTACTTATCAGCGACTCTGCGTCAATTCCAAGAATTATTTTCAATTGTTATTTGTTCCAAAAAATGGTATCGTTTCAAGCTTTTTGTTGCTTCGCTGTTCTAAACTAAGATACTGGGACGCAACAACGACAAAAAAAACAAAAAAAACACAATCCCAAATGACAATTTTCACAAAAAAAACACCGCCCCATCGCACCAAGGCCGAACAACGAGAAACAACTAACTATGATACAAAGAGGATAAAAAACCCGGATGATAGGTCCTACATGAGATCACCGCCACGTGCAAACTATTAATGCCACCTATGATCTCGTGCGTAATTACCCTAGCCTGCAACTTTTCCAGGTCATTCACCCTATGGGTACCTCGTGTACTTCCATGCTCGCCTCTACGCATATCTCTATGCCTGCCTCCGTACCTGTCTCCGTGCCTGTTTCTGTGTCCGTCTCCTTCCAGATTACTGACCCTATGGGTACCTCGTGTACTTCCATCCCCGACTCTGTACCTGACTCTGTGCCTGCCTCCGCACCAGTCTCCATGCCCGTTTCTGTGTCTGTCACCTACCTCCATGTCTGTCACCTTGCCTGCTTTAGTCATCGTTCCCCCACATATTGCAATGACACCTTTTGACCTCCTCCTTTGTGAGATCACTAACACAATTACGCTTGGTTGTGGAAAGCATCAACTTTATCGACATCACCAGAACTGAATAATTTTTTGGGCTCGCTGTCGGTAGGGATGTCCCCTGAAACCGAATTGTGAACATCCTCTACATCTAGATGCGATATGTCCCATCTGTGCCTGCGGGCGCTATAACGAATATGCACTTAATTGTGGTGGTGAACGCCCCATAATCGTCATGGCCTGCAACCGGCACACCCTCTGTCGTGCATGCTTCAAAAGTATGGTTGACGTTAGCCGCCCTGGCTCCTGATGTGACGAAGTTGCTTACTTGAATGGTTTTCGGCCTGTATATCTGCGGGAGGGCTGATGTGACGAAGTTGCTTACTTGAATGGTTTTCGACCTATAGATTTGCGGGAGGGCTGCTACCATTGTGCACATCCTTATGACAGTTGTCCGATCTGTTGTGAGGGTCTTACTTAGACGTACCTAGCAACCTGACAAAAGTGTGCAGGTGCTCTGAAAAGAGTGTATAAGAATGTGCAAAGGTGGGACACCCTTCACTACAATTGCAAAATAGTGAAGAATGCAGTAAAAGAAAAACATAAGTTTGTGTCATTGTACTTTGTTTGTACCCTACACCCTAACACCCTTAAAGAAAAAAAACAAGGGTGAAAATGAGAATGAAAATGAAGAAGGGAGTGCAAGTGCGCTGAAAAGCGAACGTGGTACACTCT
>BFEA01000194.1:512408-523098 GCA_003427395.1 Chara braunii
AGAGAGAGAGAGAGAGAGAGAGAGAGAGAGAGAGAGAGAGAGAGAGAGAGAGAGAGGTCTGTGAGCAGGAGGCATCTTAATTCCACTTCATGCAGACATTGTTCACTGTGACAACCAACTTTCCATGGTGTTGTTGTCCACCGATGAATGTGACTTCGATTTGCATTTGGACCCAAGTAACAAGGACTGGAACACTTGTGCAGGATCGTACTGCCACGAGGGCAAGTTAAATTGGGCTACGTACCGGCAGCTAATGAGTCAGCCTGCTGCCCTTGATAAAAGAAAGCATTTTTTTTAACACATGCACGTACACACACGCCCAGACATGCACGCAGGCACCCATCCATCTATCTACGCATGCACACATGCACACATGCAGACATGCAGACAATAACAGAGATTGGAGAAAATGGGGAGGAGGACGAACTTACCAGCTGTGCAACAGGCATGAACATGAAAAGAAGCGTTGCAGTCCATCCAGAGAGCTGCGACCACAAGCTCCGAAGATTTTCAGGCAATCTCCCGGTGCGACTCTGCAAAGGCACAGATGAAGATCAATCTCCCTCCTGGAAAGGTGGTGTAAAATACTAAAATGAACGCGTTTTACTCGACGAATGTGGACCACATTGCTGCAGAAACACCTTTGAACGTGTCTACCAAAAGGCTTGTCCCCCTGACAGAGAACGACTAGATTGGCAAGGAAAGAGCCTCGTGGAAGTGGTACCGAGATTGGGAACGAGATTGGGAACGAGATTGGGAACGAGATTGGGAACGAGAGGACCTTGTGTGTGGAAGTGGTACCTAGATTGGTAAGGAGACCCCCTGATGCTGAGAAGGACTGCCTTCTTCCCCCGAATACAATGTACGGTCATTATGGTTGTATTAAATGTATTTAGACTGAAAGATACCCCACATACAGCTATCATTACCGTAAGTTGTATTCCGGGGAAGAAGGTAGATTGGGAAGGAGAAACGAGAGCGTCTCATAGAAGTGGGTACCTAGGTTGGGAGGGAGAGAGCCTCGTTGAAGTGGTACCTAGATTGGGAAGGAGAGAGCCTCGAGGAAGTGGTACTGGCAGTATTACAAAGTACTACAAAGCACAACAACGAAGTACAATAAAGTACTACAAAGAATAAAAACCGCAATCCACACACAAACACGGACCCATGCAAGATAAAATTGAAACGATGGCTGATTCTCGAGTTCATCCTGAATGAAACTTTCCATAGTGAACACACACTGATATCTCCATAGTTTGCTGATACGTCAATAATATGGGCAGAACGCAGAAGCTGTACCGACAACGTGAAAAGTTGTGCCGCAGAGAGTTAAGTTCAGTTAACCACGTTTTTTTTTTCTTCTCGAGAATGAATAACAAACACTCCTATACAGTTGAGGATAGATTGCCCCCCATTTTTTTTTTTGGCATTCCATGCACTTACTTCTAAACAGGTACCCGCAGGAGCGGCTGCGATTACGACACGGAACTGACCCTACTCCCACTGTATCCAACTCCTTTTTCAGTACAAAATTACTAGAAATACAGAGAATGAAAGACGATAAATGAGAGCGGAAGGGAAAAAAACAAAAAGGAGGGAGGAATGTGGAGAATCTACTAGACTCACCAAGATGATGAAAACACACCCTGCAAGTCCTGCAACAAGTCCCGGAAAGAAGCTTACACCGCGTGCACTTGGCCAGATGGTAGACCAGATGGTAGACCAGACGACCTGCAAAGAAAGTCGCGGCCACTTTTGTCAATTGACTCAATCTTATGCTCTTTTTTTTTTTTTTTTTTTCCGATCTTATGCTGACATTACATTATCTGTGTTTCGCTTTTCGGTTCAATTGATTAATCATTAAGGTTCATAACTTCGTATTGTGTCTTGCGCTTCAACATAACGAGCATAGGGAGAGAGGCAATGGGGCAGGGAAAGGTGGTTTCACAGCCAGACAGGGAGTGAGCATTTAGATAGGGAGACACAGGAAGAGACAGGGAGTGAGCATATAGATAGGGAGAGACAGGGAGTGAGCATATCCCTCCTCAATCAATGGGTACTAGAAAGATCTAAACAGGAGAGAGGGGCTATGAACGAAGCTGGCAAGTGAGAGACGTGGTCCCTCCTTGTGTCCACGAAAAAAAAAGCCTTGTTTGGAGGGAAATTTGCAGCTCTGCCCCATTACTACCTCTCTCTCTCCCCGGGGAGAGAGAGGTATCAATGCCACAGGATTTCTCTAAGGCAGAGTCGCAGCTCTGCTACCATCCCCCCGAAAAATTGCAGGTTTTTTGTTGCAGATGCACAATTTCACAATAGCTCAACTGATGCATTTCAAGCACTTTTACTTACTGTATATTTAATCCTGCTCACTCCCTTGTCGTTTCTCGCCAAAAACTATTTGTGCCTGTTCACTTATTCCGTCCACTGGTTCGTCACAACTGGGCCTGCTAGTCGCCAGCAGCTTTGCATACAGTTGCAATGGCTTGCTGATTTCTACTATCGAGATCTGACTGCGAGGTTGCACAGTCGCATCTTAGGGTCAGATTCATAATTTTATTTGTGTCAGGGACTAACCGCCAGTTTAGTCTTCAGAGGACTTTGTGAGGGACATATCTGCAATTTCTGGAAAAATTGCAGACCCGAGTTCCCCTTGGCCGTTATCGCCCTTAGCAGACCCGGGCTATCACTGAGACAGCCGGCCCATCCGGGCCTTGGGCTGTAGAGACGGAATAGGCGCCGTATAGCCGGGTAGGGTCCAGGCCGAACAGGCCAAACTGATGCGGTACCGGTCCAGTAGGTCTAGGTTTAGAGTAGGCAAGTCTATTAATAGGACTGAGCCGGTAGGTTAGGGACTTTTTGGCATTTCATTTTAGCGATACAGCGTTCTGGAGCCAAGCAAGTTGGGTGGTGGTGATTGTCTACAGGCGGCATCCTGAGACCCTCATCGTGGATGGCAGCCATAGCCAGCCTGCTGGTGCTTGCCATAGCTGGGGCACCCCCTGAGCATCTACCCCTGAGGGTATCTGCGATTGGCTGGGCTGTTCGGAGGCTCTTCACTGAGCGTATGTGGGTGGACCACTGTCGCCCTTCACTCCTTAGAGATTGTCAGGGCTTCGTCAGTGGTGTGGCAGCCATAGCTGCCATCTTCTTCGTCAGAGTTACTCATCGGCACTGAAGACTTCATCGCGATTCATGTTCTTCACCTGGATGGTTGGCGCTGGCCTCTGGGAGGCGGATTGACTGTTGTGCTACTAACTGGGTGCAGGATAGAGAGTAGGGTGTGGTGTTCTGCAAGTGGCGAGATAATGAGATAAACTCTGTAACGATAATTGGGACAATTGGTTTGAGTTGGCTCATCATCAGTGTGATTCCGATTGTTATCCTCGCAGGTGTCTTCTTGTGATTGGTTGTTGGGAGTCTGTCAGAGAGTGAGAACCACTGTGTGTCTTCTCCCCATCTGTGCATGGTTGAATTCCGCTGCTTATCTTTGTCTGTGTGCAGTTTGGACTCTGTCTCCTCTCCCCTTTGTCTGGTATGTGTATGGGCGTGTGTCAGACACTCTGTGTGTGAGTGGCAAGAAAATCGTCAGACAACCAAGTTCATAACACGCCAGCTGTCTCTTATACACATCTAGATGTGTATAAGAGACAGCACACACACACACACACACACGTTTGCGCCTCAATACGTCACCACCCTCCTCTTACGCTGCATTGTCTTGCCTCACTGTCTTAACCTCCCCTGCATTTTTTTTTCTTCTGTACTTTCTATACTCTTCTCTCAACTTCTGCCTCACTGTCTTAACCTCCCCTGCCGTATATATAATATATATCGTCACAAACAGATATATATATTGTCACATATATATTGTCACATAAAGGCAAAGAGGCAAAGAAAAGAGGAAGGGAACAGCCAAATACAACAAAACAGGGGGAAACAAACATAAACCAATCCTAGACGACAAGTCCCACATATATATATTAGGAGCCCTTCTGATACCTTGCCTCAAGATCCTACCACTCGTACTCCTATTCCTGCATACGTTTTTCTCGTACTGCAGGATCTTCTTAATGCTCATACCATGCCTATGTAGTATGCACATTTCCTCCTCCTATTCCCCCTTCTCCTCTCTTTCTCCCCCTCTTCCATTTGCATCCTTTCCTCCCCTTATCCCAGGACCTTCTGAATGCTCCCTCTTCCTCCTCTTCACCCCTCTCCTGCCCTTAGGCCTTTGTCAGACATTTGACTCCATTCCCCCTCCCACATCCATCTCTCTCCCTCCATTGTACTCCTCTCCTCTCTCCAATCATTCCTCTTGGCCTCTCCGTAGCCTCCAATCCTTCCTCTCATCCAGCTGCCATCTCTCATTACCGTCTTCGTCAGCTAAGTGCTCACGTGCCTATGCGACAAAAGGCATGAAGCATAAACTACACTGAATAATCTATGCCCGGATGATTTTTTCTTACGCTCCCCACTATCATAAAAAAATTTTAGTTCCCTTCCTCCTCTCCCTCCTCCTCTCCCTCCTCCTCCTCCCCCTCCCCCTCCCTCCTGTTCTTCTTCAATGTTGTGCATCATGGCCATCAGCGCTTGCCAATGGCAACCCCTTCTTTTTTTTTTTGCCTGTTTTTGGTTTGGTTCAAGCTTGCTGGGTGGCAAATTTGGTATCATTTGGGCCATTGGATTTTCCTCTGCCGCGTCCTTCGGGACATCCGTTAAAATTGGAACGATACAGAGAAGATTAGCATGGCCCCTGCGCAAGGATGACACGCATAAATCGAGAAATGGTCCAAGTTTTTTCCTCTCGTCTCTCCGTGGCGAGCGGGTCTGGTGGCCTTTTATTTATCTCGCTCATTTTCGTGACGCGAAGGCAACACCCGTCCCATATAAAATAAAAAAAGAAGGAATTTCCTCTGACGCATGGCTGTGCCGGCAACCAGCCGGTTGGACCGGGCCGAATCCAACCGGGCCGGTTGGAACCCCGGTGGTCCAACCGGGATTCCGGTTGGGACCCAAAGTGGGTCAAAAAAATAAAAATATATTTTTTTGAAAATATGGTTGGACTGCGCTCACCGAGATCTCCCCGAATCTGCAAAGAAAACTTTGAACAGAGAAGTTTCGTTTGGAAGATGGGGGGGGGAGGTATTTCAGGGGTTGAGGATCGGGGGTTGAGGGGGTTATGGTGAGGGTGTTAGTGGTGGGGTTTCAGCAAGCACGGGCTTCAGCAGACATTGACAACAACGTACCTGGCTTTCTGCAAACGTTAACCTTCTGCCCAAAACTTAGCACGCTGGGGGTGTTAGTGGCAGGGTAGGGATAGTACTTCCCCCCCGGGTTATAGTGCAGGGGGGTGGGGGTTATAGTGTTAGGGGGTGCTTGTCACTGCTGTCTGGTCCAAGTTGCCCTCGATACTGCTAGGGTGATGGTCCTGAGTGCTGGTCACACTGAGGTAGGATAGTAGGGATAGGGGGTGCGCTGGGAGCATTAACGTGGGAAAGGGTAGGGAAGGTGGCCTATCCTGTCAGGACAACCACTGGCTGCCGCTGCCGGTGATCACCGTGGGTCTAGTCCTTGGCCTCAACAACACCCTGGGCTTAAAAAAAAAAAAAAAAAAAAAGGCGCTACGGCCAACCGGGGGGGAACCGGCCCGATCGACCGACCGGTAGGACCGGTCCGATTCCGGTTGGGGGAGGGGCCCCCGGTCCTACCGGGTTTGCAGCTCTGCTCTGATGAGATTTCTGAAATTTCTCAAGATTTCTGAAAATTTTTGGAATTTTGGCAAAATTTTGTGAAAGCGCCCTTTTGCCTTGCTGTTTTATAGGGGTTTTGTAACTTTTTTTTTTTTTTTTTTCTGGGTAAGTAGTTAGTATGATCTCCACCCACTCTATGAATTGGCGGCAAGTTTGGGTAAAATGACCCTTGGGTTTTGTTATAAATGGCATGACAAGTTGTCTTAAAATTGAGGCCTCTGTTAAGCGCCTCTCATTTGGCAGAAGACATTAGGCTCTCATGTAGCTGGCAAACATCGCGTGCAATGAATTTGCAAGGGAGGCAAAAGCGTACCAAGCGAACGTGGAATGGAAAGAGAGAGTTTTCTAAGGACCGTACTGCACTTCTTTTCTATCAAGTTTCATACGATCGCAAACAGATCAACTCTGTTTGACTGATGGATGGAATGGGAACCTCATCTTTCATTTCTCTTTCGAATCTCATCTGAGAGCATACTCACACTAGGCCCTCGAACTCGCAAAAGAAATCACAAAATGAGCGGCCAGATCGAGTCCTTGTAAAGGAAGGACTAGATCTCGCCGCTCATTTCGGGATTTTGCGATTTTGAGGGCCTAGTGTGATTGTACCCTGAGGAGTCCAAACATAATACGTACGACGACAGGGTCGGACCAGAGAGGATGGACAAAATGGGAAGCCATTTCAAGCCGCACAAAAACCTGAAAAACTGAACTCACCAGGGGCCAAGGAAGAGGGTTTCGGCCTTTTAGATTTTCAAGATTTTCACCACTTGAGAACCTTCAGGATCTTCAGGCAGACAGTTTCAGTTTTCGGACAAAAAAAAAAAAGGAAAAAAAAAAAAAGAGAGGAAGGATCTTCAGGGAGGCAGTTTCAGACTTTTATAGGACTTCAGGGAGGCAGTTTCAGACTTCAGGGAGGCAGGATTTTATAGCCCGCTTCCGTCTTTCAGATTTCCCGGATTTTTTTTTTTTTTTTTTTTTAAGGGTTGTGGAGGTGTTGGGGATTCAACTCTAATCGGGGAGCCGGCGGGAGGCTGCATCCACCAGGTTCAGCCAACCCGTTGGCGTGGTGGCCACAAAACATCCATTTTTGTCCGCTACTAGCCCCCCCCCCAAACTTTTGGACATATATGTTTGCACTAGCACGATTTTCCCCGAGGCCATGTCGTGCGGGTGGGTGTAAGCTTAGGCCCTGGGAAGTCCTTCTCATAGGACGATTAGGCCCGGGACATTTTTGATCTTGCCTGATGTCCCACCTAAGTGGCCGAACTCAGGATTTTCACCACTTGAGATCCTTCAGGGTCTTCAGGCAGACAGTTTAGGGATCTTTTCGGACAAAAAGAGGAAGGATCTTCAGGGAGGCAGTTTCAGGACTTTTATAGGATATTTAGCCCTGAACATCTGTAAGAAGCACCCGAGTAGAGAAGGGATAAGGGAAGCGAACGAGGTTCGGGCACTTCGGTGGGACATCAGGCAAGTTAAAAGAAAATGTCCCGGGCCTAATCGTACTATGAGAAGAACTTCCCATGGCCTAATACTCTGACAGGGTTGTCGTAATTCCGATTGAGTAGCCACTTGGAGTTGGCAGTACTGTTTTGTTTTTTGCTTTTTTGACTTATTCTTTTTTTCTTTTTTGTTCCTTTCGTTTTGGCCCGTGTGCTTGAGTGTTTGATTCGAGGTTTTGTCTGTAGGCGTCAGTCCCGGCCGGCATGGCCTGTGCCCTTGGATGGTTACGTAAGAATGGGACCCTCTACGCGTGACGTTTCGCATGGGGGTACTCATGATTTCTGTTGGCCCCCTCGTTTATTGGGGTTTGACCCTTGGGTACAAGTTTGTTTTCTAATTTTAGCCGCTTGAGTAGGACACCCGGACCGGGCCTGTAGCAGGCCGGATACCGGGCAGCATGTTTTGTCATGGTACCTTGCCCGCATAGACTATATAGTGTGCGAATGCGACTATCTCGACCTCTCATGGAACGCTCACTGCCGTTCGCGGCAGTGATCGTTGGGTATGTGGAATGTTTGGCGGTTCTTGGGGAAGTGGAATGTCAGTTGCCGTAAATTTCGAGAGTTTGTTTTTTCTACACACTATGCTGTCTTGTCTT
The DNA here is from genome assembly GCA_003427395.1 of Chara braunii. Classification (NCBI taxonomy): domain Eukaryota; kingdom Viridiplantae; phylum Streptophyta; class Charophyceae; order Charales; family Characeae; genus Chara; species Chara braunii. The sequence continues at coordinate 520,260 of BFEA01000194.1, forward strand.
TCGCTTCGGTGTAATTCACTTCTGTGTGTGGACTCGACTCCGTCTTGTCGCTCGCTACAGTGTATCTCACTTCGTTGTGTGGACTTGACTTTCTCATACCCGAGACGAGATATGATGCTAAGCTTACACCCACCCGCACGACATGGCCTCGGGGAAAATCGTGCTACCGTCTTCACCCGACTAGAACGCCCTGTCATTATAGCCGTATTCGGAGCAACTTTCCGTCTAGATACAGCGATAATAACCGGGCGTTCTATTCGGGTGAAGACGGTAGTGCAAACATATATACCCAAAAGTTCCGGGTGAGGCTAGTAGCGGACCAAAATGGATGTCGCCGCAGCCGAAAAGAAGGAAAAGTGCACAGCGCTTGCGAATTTCGTTTTCTGTCGGTCACGCTGCGCTTGCGAAACTCCTATAAAAAAAAAGACGTAGCGGTGGTTTAAGTTAGCAACAAGGCAAGGATGAGGAAGGCCGAAGACGCGACCAGACGCTTTATGAATGAAAAAAAAATGCACCTACCTCCTATCACCACGCAGTGCTTGCGAAACTCCTTAAAAGAAATAAACAGCCTTGGACGTAGCGGTGGTTTAAGTTAGCAACAAGGTAAGGATGAGCCAGGCCGAAGACGCGACCGGAGGCTTCATAAATGAAAAAAAATGCACCTACCTCCTACCCACCTCACCCTTGGGCTAACAGATAAGGAAAAGGCGAGATTGGAACACACGCAGGGACAATTACGGAAAACGCGATCGCAAATCGCATACCACCTTTGCTGCAGCTGGGCACACCTCCGACTTGCATGTCGCTGACCGCCGCTGCCTCCACTGCTACACCGATGTGTGCCGCTGTGTGTGCAAAGGCGAACCTGCACGACGAGCAATTCACCATGTAAGCGTCAGCAGGCACACATTGGTACGAAGCAGTGGCGCCCAGCCGGTTCAACTTCGCTTGCACAGTGTTTGACGAGGGAGGGTGTGAGCACAAACTCAAGGCCATATTCGTTTTTGACCGACTGAACGAGGCTGTAATTACAATCAAACATACATTCAAGAAAGCCCCAAGATTTTTCTTCGACGTATGCGATTGTAATTCCAGCCTAGCTCAGTCGAAAAGGTCTTCCTTTGGCTTCAAAGCAAAACCTTTAGTGCTTCAATGAAAATAACAGTACACGGGTTCACGAAGAGTCAAAGAAGCCAATCTGTCCATCAACCCCCTCCCCCTCTCCCCCTCTTTTTCCTCGGTCCTCGTCCCTCTTCTCTCTTCTATATGTGACACGGAGAGATGACGGATGGGACACAACATCACAAAAGGAACGAGGGAATGTCACTCTCCTCGACTCAACACAAGTTTGTGGTTTCAATGAAGAACGGCGTGCATCCTCACCTGTCACACAAGGACGTTTGCATGTGACGTACCTGACCCCATCCATATACAGCCCGTTTTCGTGCAGAAGAAAGTCAACTAGCGTTAGCATGCCACGCCTTAAAAAGGGCATTCTCGCTCATAAAAGGACGTTTCACACTACAATAACTTTTCCCACTGGATGCATCTGACCGCAAATACAACCCTTCTGTTCAAAATGGCATATTACCACTAACACTGGTCTTACTTAGCATACGCCATGTCCTTAAGAGCACACTACCTGCTGCGCACATCACCTGGCCATGGGGAGAAAGTGTCGTCTAGTAGGGCCTCAAGGGCCTCAAGGCCTCAAACCCACGGCCTCAAAATCGCCTTTAAGTTTTAAAATGTAAACCACCACTACGCGGCCCAGGCAAAACAAATATCTGATTATGTTTCTTGGGTGTCTAATAATATAAATTAGACTAAGAAAAAAAGGAGCGAAGCAACGAGTATGGGCGTCACCACACCAAGCTTGAAATGCACAAAATGGGAATGAACATCCTGCTAGAAAATGGCCAGATGCACCCGCTACAATCTTGTCTTTTTCACATTTTGATAGCGGTGTGGCGAGGCCCCGTGTATTCTCAAAAACATCCTTGATTCCTTATCACCTTTTGGCAGTAGCGGATGCAGGACCCAGGGTTCGATCCCTAGACCTCACCCTACCCATGTACAGTATCTGTGTAAGACCCCGAGAGTTGAACCCGTGACCTGTGTATTCGTAGACAGTTGGTAGGTCTGTCGTAGGTCCATAAGAAACAGGGGTTCGATCTGTAGGTCTATAGAGTAGAAGTCTTAGCAAGTTCCAGAAGTCTAGCTGTAGTCCTTCTAGAAGGTCGGCAAGTGGGCAAGTGGTCAAGTGGCGAGGCAAGTGGTGGACTAAACTGCAGTGCAATTGCAGTACGTCGACGATAGGATAGCAGTGAGTCCACAGACAGTCAGCGGTAAGGTCCAGTCAGTCCCAGTTCGGTCCAGCAAGTACCACGGGGGACTGTGCACACCATGGGCCGATGGCAAAGGGCAGACCAACGAGTTTTCGAAGTATAAATCAAGAGGCAGCGCCCAGCCTTTCATTCATTCCTGCGTGAGCCATGCGGAAGCGCTGTCACAGCGACTTGTGCAAGGAGGTCTGCAGTGAGCCCGGAGGACGCAGTGGGCAAGAGAGGAGGAGTTAGCATAGCGATAGGGTAGAGGTAGCCATAGCTGCCATAGCTGTAGTTAGTGTGAAGCGTGTGTGCGTATGTGCGAGTATTCAGAGTTACGCRTGTGGGATATCCAGGGTGATCCGGTGTGTGTGAACAGTGAGTTGTTTGGGCGTTGAGTCGCCATAGCCAGTTGAAAGTGAACTCGTATCTGGAAGCCATATCTCTGAGTTTTGAGTGGGCGCATGTCGCCAGTTTGCTGTGCTGCTGTTTACATGCATGAAAAGTGTGAA
>BFEA01000194.1:558868-582500 GCA_003427395.1 Chara braunii
TTTTTTTTTTTTTTTTTTTTTTTTTTTTGCCTTTTTCGTACGGGGGCGTACAAGACGTACAACTTCTCGTACAAGTTCCCGTACAGAAATTAGTTGTACGTTTCGTACCAAAAACCCTCGTACGTGTACTCTATGCAACGTAGCCCGACCCCGATATTCATCCCGACGTTCATGATGTGCGATCCTGGCCTCGATCCTCTCTCTCTTTCTCAAACTGTCTATCTTTCGTGCTCAATCGATCAATTCATTCATCCATCCATCCATCAATCAATCAATCAATCAATCAATCGATTTATCGAAGATCCCATTGAATCGATTGATCCGATAGGATCTTGACATATCAAGATCCTATCGAATCAATCTATTCGATGGGATCTTAAGTCGATTGATTGATTGATTGATTGGTAAGTTGATCGATTGATTGATAGATTGATTGGTTGATCGATTGATTGATTGAGTGATTGATTTACTGATTGGTCACCTCAAATTTTTGAATCTTTCAATCAATGGATCGATCGATCGATCAATTAATGACCCAATGAAACGATTCATTTAATCGATTGATTGATTGATTGATTGATTGATTATTTTTTCAATTTTTTTTTGCCATACTTCAGAAATCGGCCGACCCTAACCCCGATTTTCTCGACCCTGGCCCGAAGGATAACTAGACCATGGAAAGATGCACACATACACACACACAAACGGTCGACCCTAACCTTGATGATTGGTTGATTGATTGATTGATTGATTGATTGGTTGATCAATTGATTGGTTGTCGGGGGGGTCGCGTCCCGTGCGCATGCACACAGATACACACACAAACACACACACGCACGCGACAAAAACGATTTTTTTTTTTTCTCCTTTTTTTTTTTTTTTTTTTTCCTTTTTCTTTTCTCCGGCCTATGCTTTCCCTTGCGATTCCCTCGAATCTTTGAATCTTCCAATTAATCAATCGATCAATCGATCAATTAATCACTCAATGAATCGATTAATTTAATCGATTGGTTGATTAATTGATTGATTGATTGATTGTTTTTTTTTTTTTTTTTTTTTGCCGTACTTCAGAGATCGGCAGACCCTAACCCCGATCCTCCCGACCCTCAATCACAATGTCGTGCGCATCGGCCCCCGCCTTTTCTCGCGAAGAGGCGAGAGCCCTCCCGACCATGTCACGCAGGAGTAAAACAAAACCAATGTCAAGAGACAACTTGAGAATGACGCAAAATAATCCCACGATCCGTCGAGACAGGCGAGGTCGCGTCACTCCTTCGCCGCTCTAGTCGAGTGCGCCAACTGTACATCCCGCGGTCCCCTACGATAGGACAGGTTCTTGCGGGGCATAAGCTTTCTTCCCTAAGGAGTTGTCACCACCCTTAGGGGCGTATCCCTACCGAGCTACTGACCCACATGCGAAAGTTTCTACGTGCGTTTGCAGAGGTGGGTCAGCCGAGGGCGTTTGCTCACTCGCCATAGTATAGGTATACGCGATTAAACGTCTATTGAACCCGGGCGTCGTTCGTCACTCAGGGCGCTGATCTCCTGAGGATGAAACGCACGCCGGTCGACTAGGGCAGTTTCAACCAAGCATGAAACCCACAACTCAACCCTAGCCCCGTACATACAATACCCACATAACTATGCATATATATATATATGTTTATGACGATATATATATATATATATATATATATATATACAGGGTTGCCGCCGTTCAGGACGGGCCGAACACCCGAACCCGAACGCCCGAACGTTCGGGACCCCCTCTCGATGCATTCGGACGTTCGGCCGAACGCGGACAAAAAAAAAAATAAAAAAAATCCAAAACATCTGAAAACAATATATGTGATGTAGAAGAATAAACTAAACAACTTTTGCCTCAACAGTACATCCAAATTCGTTACCAAATTTGAAATAAAAATCAAATACGAAAAATAAATAATATTACTGAATATTAAAATAAAACCAGAATGAAATTATTGCGTGGGCACGGACGTTTTTGACATTGCCATCTTTGGCGATTTTTCATTTTTTTTTGGCTTTGTCAAATGACATGAATTTTTTTATATATGTATCTTACATAATAGAGAACCTATAAATAAAGTTTGAAAAAATAATAATTTTTTTCATGCCCCGAAATAAAAGGAAAACAAAAAGTGAAAAGAAAAGAAAAACAAATTGGTAAGTGGGCAAGCAAGTTTTGACACCACCATCTTTGCCAATTTTTCATTATTTTATGGCTTCACAGAATGCCTTGAAAAGTTACAGGCAGGTACCTTACATAACCAGGAACTCATAAAAAAAGATTCAAAAAAAAAAAAAAAAATTTAGGTACCAACATAATTTTTGGCGGGGTCCGAACCCCTTCGAGTTCGGGCCCGTACGGGGACCCGAACGCCCGAACGTTCGGGGGTCAGCTTAGGGGCCTCCGTACGTTCGGTCTGGCAACCCTGTATATATATATACATAAAACTTATCAATGTCAACTCACGCAAGTCCTTAATAAAGCAATACATATATATAAGAAGTCATTCTTTCAGTCTTTCACCAACCATTGTTGTGTAGTCACATCACAATGCTTAATATAATTGATTTGGTTTGATGAAAATATCATACTGCTGTGATTTCCTCCTCTTCGTTGATATGGTCTCAAAATACGTAAGAGTTTCTCGTTAAGGTATACAGAGAGAACTCCTTCAATTTTTAGACTAAAGCCCAAAGTCAGATCCTTTTTAAGTCTGATTCCATGATCCTTGTAAGACGCAACTTAAAGTTTTTCTTACCTGTTCACTGCGAGTACTTCTACAGGTTCAAACGTATATGTTTACTTATCATTTTCTATTTATTTACTCCTCAATGTCAAAGCATGATAGTGGAATCATCGGGGCATTCCGAATATTATTCATCCGACGGTCTTATCTATATGAAGAGTTTTTGTTTTTGTTTTTGAAATTACCTCGTGAAGTCATAGGTGATATGGCTTCCTCGACGGGATTAGTCTATGCGAGGTGTTTTTCGAAATCCGAATAAGATTTCTGGAAAGCGGCGTCTAACCCTGGTAAATCTGTCGTTCACCACGCACCTGAGCCTTCGGTAAATCCAATCGCGCAAGCTCGTCATCGTTGAAAATCAGGGTAGCGGTCCGTCCACCTGGCATAACTCTAACGATTTGAGTACCATAGAAGGAGGTTCCCCATACTATAACTCGAAGAGGCCGACTCAACCCAAATAAGTGTCGGGTCTCTGTGTTCCGGATCCGGACGACGCCGACACGCCTACCAGACGAGGTTATCATAATACTCACAATGACTCGGGAGAGACATTGGAGATTACTGCACAATGAAAATATCAAGTATAACCATAAAACTCATCAGGGGTCCGTGGCGTACTGGCTCGGAAATCCGCGCGAGTGTTAGGGAAAAATCCCTCGTCATTTCGGAGTAACTCGATGAAGCCGATCCATTCGGTAGGAGAACCATCTCGAACCTACAAAAGTTGCTCTGCTCTTCTGATAAAATCATCGTCGTTTATGTCGCGAACAAGAAGGTAGCGTGCCAAGGTAAGATCTCTCCGTCCGCTATTCATCTGCTCACAAGAGAACCACAATTAAGAGTTGATCAACGAAAACAATCGGCGCTCCTCGCGTTCGAATTCCACCACAGAGGAAATGATTCGTCTGAAGCGTCGAAATTTGCCGTCTGGAGTTCGATAATAATGATGAACATAATTGAATGGTCCATGCAGCTCATTGCGATGTAGCAAAATAATTAAGAAAAACCATTTTATCTCGGGAATATTTCCGACATATCTCCCCGACCCTTCGTTGTGCCGAACCATCAGATATGTGTCGTCGAAGTCTCGTCGAGGTGCGAACTCATACCGAATAATGTCCCATTCATAAGCAATGCTAATTAGATAACATCTTGAAGGCTGCCTCAAGCTCCCTCGCCAGAATCGAGGTCTATCTCGTTCAGGAAAAACGATAGACGGATCGTATATTAGTTGTCCGAACTGTATTAAACCAACCCAGTTGTCTTCAGAGCTTGATATCCATTCGCTTGCCTCCTCAATGATGTGAAAAATAGTTATTATCGCCATCTCACACGTTATCTGTAAGATTCGAATAGAATATATATTAAAAAGGATTGCAGCTTGGCCAAAAATATTTGGAGTTGCTTTTATTCCTTCATATAATTGATTCATCTTACTCGCCAAGGAGTCGTCGCAGGTAGCCTAGCCGACTCCAATAGGTGGCTATGTCGAACCTTTCTATTCTTGAATTTCCGAAGTGATTTGCCCGAATTTGCTCCATGAACTCGATCTCGTCAAATGAACCTATGCGGACATTGTAATATTAAATAAGTCGCAAAAACATCCATCTTATCTTATGATTGAAATGAGCGTGCAACTCATTATCCCCGTATTCAAATATTCTGCGCAGGTTGTCCTAAGCAGATCGTTGAATTCTAACGAAGCTTTGTTCAAGAATCTGTTGATAAGTTGAGGTGATAAATAAGAAAGATCGCGGTGAATTCCTTGTCGTGCCATGATCCGTCCGCAACTCCCGTCCTGGAGGAAACGCGACGATCGGGTCAAAGACCATTCGACCCACTCGTTCTAAAATCACCTCTCGTCTCCTTGCCTGAACTATATATCTTGCGGCAGCCTCCCTGCTTGGAAAGAGCATGTTGATGGCGGTTACCGTTGGCATCTGAAAAGAGAAAATAAAAGTAATTTTATGAGAAACATAACTTTTTCACCTCTACCCCCCTTTTTCTTTTTGAGCCATGATTCTTATGCCATGGTCCAACCACGAAAGAGTAGTGCCTATTCGCACCTCTTTAGATACTTATAGGTACATGAACTAGTTTCGTTTGGTACCAGTTCCCCATGTGTTAGTGACATCTAAGGTAGTCACTCAAAATGGTATTAATTTTCAATCTAATCTTCCGTATAAAGGTTCAAAAACAAAATTCGATTCAGATTCTTAACCTGTCGCGCGTCTCCCTCTCTAGGAAGTGGTGTGGAGTACTCCTCCTCGCCCAAGCCAGAACTCGGATCTCAGAAGTCGGGCCGTCTTCACCGAATCGGCAAAGCACTCCCCCGTAAAATGATTCACTCCAGGTCGATAACAGGGCCGACTCCTAACGCAACGAACCCCCGCCCCGAATTTCCTCCTAGAGCGAGAGAGCCCTCAGACTTAAAATCAGAATGACTACTCTGAACCTCTATACGAAGGAATAACTTAGATGAAATAGAAATGCAGAGGAGGAAGGAGTTAAAGTTGAGACTTGTTCGGACGGAAAATAGGTCGAGAGGGTCATTCGGGATAGAAAGGGAACCTCAAGGATAACTAAATTTATTCATATTCCCCTTTCTTTATGTTCCGCTGTCGGTGCGAATACCCTTACAAGGGTATCCGCCCTGGTTTTTGCAGGTGACGGAAAATAAGTTTGGGTTAAAGATTAAGTATACCGCGCGAGGTGCGACTGTGTCTGTGATTTATATTGACAGGATGGTTGACTAGAATAGAGGGTGTATGGGCGCGCAGGTTTGAGGCGCACGTGATCTTTCTAAAATTGTTGATGATTGAAGAACGGGCGTGATCGCCGGTTGGATTTTTATTTTTGATTGAGCTAGGGTTAATGGGATTACGTCGCGGGGTTGGTGCGCTTGCTTGTGACTCATGCGTACGTGTGGAGGACAAAATCGACAACATTGTAATTTTGAGGGCATTTCGGTAGAGCTGCGCGTCGCGCAGAGTCTGCTTATTTAGGTGTTCGTAAAAGCTAGACCAAGATTTGAGCCGAGCACTAGCGGTTACGGCATCAGACTCACATCAAGGAGATTCAGGGATAGGGACCGAGCGGCGACAGCACAGGAATATTGGAATAGTGTGGAGGGCCCGGCGAGGCCATCCCCCTTGGTTTTGCCATCGGCGGTGTCGGGACGAAGCCAGTGGTTATTTTTCCAAGTTTTTATTATTATTATTATTATTTGTTGTCGTTATTTAGCTTTATGTTTTGACTTTTCGTAAGTAGGGCATGACACTGTCCACGGATGGTCGTCACGGCGGTCGAGGACCTAGAGCGCACGCCGCCCTTTGTTGACCTGCGGATTCAGGCGTGCTTGAAATGCCGGCGAAGTTCCCTCGATCTTGTCCGTCTTGAAATACGGACCGAGGAGTCCGACGTGCATGCAAGCTGGTGGATGATTAGCCCACGAGAAGGAGAATATCCGAGCGGCGTGGACCCTTTGCGGGTGTGCCGACCACCCCCCCGTGATCTGTCGTGCGGGGCTTGAGGGTGTGAGTGCCCGTGAGACGCAAAAAGGGGGTGGGCCATGCATCAGGGTATGCCGCGGGCTGCAAAAGTTAACCGCGCGAAGCCCTTCCCCCACCCTGGGTTTTTGGGTTCAGTTGAATATTTGTTACTACCGTCGAAGGTCATACCGGACCCAGTTCACCAAGGCCTACGCGTAGGCCTTACAGCAGGCCGTGCCCGCAGTCCCGCGGCCAACTGTTTGAGCAGGAGCTTGGCCATTGGGGGCCCGAGGTGGTGATGGGCTCAACCGGAGTGGAGCACAGGGCAAGGGCGGGCCGACGGTGTACCTCTGGGAAGCGGGTGCCGAGCTGCTCACTAAAAAGGGGCTATCCAACCGGCCGGTAGCCGGTTCCCTCCGAGGTTTCTCTCAGGATAACTGGAGCTGCTGGAACAATTGGTCGGCTGCTACGACAGGGTCCGCTGTTGTCGGGGCCTGAGTTTCGAAGAAACGGGGAGTGCTGAAAGGGGCGAGCGGGCACTAAGAGGCTGAGACATCGGGCAGTGAGCTAGCAGCAGCAGGCAGAGAGGACAGCGGGGCTGAACGGATAGCGCTGTGCAACGACGGGCGAGGCAGCAAAGTGGTGGGGACAGGTGCAAAGGAGAACGGAGCAGTTAGAAGGCAGGAGGAGGAGAGGAAATGAACCTAGACGTGAACCCCGACGAGGTTCGTGCGAAAACGGAATGAGCCACGGCGGAGACGAGTAGGAGTGAGGAGGGGTAAAAAGCGATGATCCCACCCGTTACTCAATGAAAACGGGCAGGACAAAAGGCGATTCCGAGATTTCTAGGTGAGGCGAATTAGATGGTGAGGTTAGAATGGCGGGAGAATTAGTAGATTGACAGTTAGAAGAAAGATGGGCTGCGCGATGGTCGAAGGGAGGGAAGTGAATGAAAGAGAAAAGTCATGTATCTCGCCCGGATCTTGATGAAATCGGGCGAGTAAAGAGGCTAACATGGGGTTCTCAGGCAAGGCGAATTCAATAGTGTTGTTAGTTTTGGGAGTGAAGGAGTGTGCGGGGAGATAGAGGGAAGATGTGGTGCGTGAAGGGTCTCGGAAGTGGGCTATGGCAGAAAGCAGAAGTTGAGATTTTCGCTCGACTCTTCAGCGAAATCGAGACGGAAAGGGAGTTAGATTGAGGGTTCTATGTTGGGCGAATCCGTACTTGAGATCAAATTTAGAGGAGGGTTAGTAAAAAGAGAAGTAGATGAAGAACAGGTGGCACCGTTGCCGGGGATAACGGTTCCCTGCCGATGTCCCTGGTGGAACGACATCCGGGTAAGAGAAAGTGAGAACTAGGCAAAAGGAGAAGTTTTTTTTGGACATATATGGTCGATTGTTTGATACCTTGACTATCGTTGAAGATGTCTTGAAACTGAGGCTTAAGTATGAAGTGCTTATTATAAGAGGTCAAGCTGAGTCGCCCTCCCCTGGTCGATAGAGCCTTGCTTTTGAGAAACTTTCTGATACATGAGCGACGTGGATGAGGAAGGATGACTGATAAGCGCGGAGTGAGGGGTTTAATGGCAAAAATATTTCCTTAAGTTCAGACTGAATTATTGTGTAATAGGTACTGCGAAGAATATTGTACCTAGAACTATTGATAGTATCAGTTGACGATGGGGTGAGCCACTTGAAGATTGTCCAGTTGTAGCTATCGATAAAACTAAAGAAGTAGTGATTATTTGATTGATGGTGTGGCTAACCCGAAGAGAGGCTTATGTTCTAAAAGTATGTGTAATATACATCTATTTGTTTTTTTTTTATATGACAGTGTTACTTGATTGTTGCCATATATACGTTTTTTTTGTATTTTGTTTGATATCTGATTGATGGTGCATATATGGATTGTCTTCCAAAGAGGACATTGACTTTGCATGAAACCCACATCTGGCATGGGACCAGAGGTGAATGGGGTGACTCATTCTTGGGGAAGGTGGTTCTTCCTCAAGGGAGTAAGTCAGTGTGTACAGTTGTCTTTAGTGGAAGTACACTCTTGAATTGTTACCCCCTCGTTAAGGCTTAAGGAAGCAGTTATTAGTTTCAAGAATGATAGTGAGACTCACGCCGGAATTATATTTCTGGTCCATTCATGGGGTGTTGTTAACTTTCCTTTGATAGAAGAGTATCTACATCATCTATTTGAGAGGAGAGGAAGAGGCTTGTTACCTTACCGAAATTGTGATGGCCAAGTGGAACAGTTACTGCTTAGTGAGAGCGGATCTGGAGTAGCGACCTAGACTCGTCTCCCGTTAAGTAGGGACACCATATTTGTAAAGGTGCAAATTCGCTCTTCATTGCCTTGATAAGTATGGATGGGGTTGTCCATTTGACCATGATGGGGTCGGTGAGATGCAAGCGCTGAAACCAGAGAGGGATGCGGTGAGGCTTGATCTTTAGAGTGGGGCTCAGGAGTCAAGATGTTATCTTATGAGGATTACACCGCCCCTCTGCAATATATGCTTCGCTTAAGAGTTGAAGGGGTAACAATTGTATCATGTTATTTACTCATTGCTAGTCCTGCTTCTGCTGTATAGAATATGAAAATACGTTATTGAGAGTTATCTTGTTATATGACTGACAGTTGAGTTGACTTCATGTTATTATTTATAAACTTTGCCGTAATCTTCAGTTACAACCCTTGCCAATAAGTTGTGCCTATTATGTTGCGATTATTATTGTAAGTATATACTATTCATCATGGGTTGTCCTGCATTTTGGATTCATGTTTGGAGTAATCGCTTATGCGACATACGTATATTGTGTCCTTCCTTGATAATAAAAGACATAAGGGGTTAATGCTTGGGTTATGATTTGAGGGAATTATAAGTAAATATTTATGTTTTACTTTAGGTGGATGTCTATTTAAAGACTCTCTTCGGTAACGTCGTTGTTCTGAATAGATTCTTATATGTGTTTTTATAATGAGAACGACTTAATTTAGTGGGGATATACTCTGTATTAGATTTAGTTGTGTAACTCCCTTCGAGCCTCGACCCTAACGCCGCTCGTTGTAGTTCAACAGGTGATGGGGTCGAGGGAACTCGAGATGGAAGATTCTCAAGGGAAGATTGGGGTAGAGGCCGCAGTGAGGGTGCGAGAATGGGGATATGCAAGGTACACGTGCGTGTTAGTGTATGGCCTGTACCTGGACCAAAGACTCTTAGCCCATGACCAAGGACTAAGGAGCTTGGTCAATGTTGTTGATTCCTATGCGAGCGCCCAAAATCCAGATGCAAGGGCTGCAAGTTGGGATGAAGTTCGAGCTATAGCAAGCCGACAGAAGGATACCCTTGTGCCTTGCTAAGACCTATATATATGTGTGGGCATAAAAATTAGAGTAGCAGGCTAACTGGCTGTGTGGTTTCAATCCCGTATTTTGATTAGCAGGGGGATATGACAATGTACCAAGAGAGTTTCGTAATAATGGTCCGGTAAGACAACCTGAGTTGCAGGGGGGAGGGACCTCAGTATCATATTTGTATATGTCGGGTATGTTAGGCCTACCTCAAATCGCGTTATTGGAATGTCTCTGGTAGATGGGGCAAGGAGTGACCCTAAGAGCATTATCACGAAATAAAGGTCTATTTTACTGGGCATATTGATTGAGAGAAAGGGATATGAGATCTGCTTCGTGTCTAGGTCCAGATGGTTGTACATATATAAGAGGTATGAGATACTTGGGAAGAAACCTCAACGTATGGGAGGTAGACTCTCTAACCTAGAAGTGTAGTTTGTAAGACGTGTAGGAGTGATTCCTAGTTTTGCCTTTCTTGGATATTTGGATATGTCTTGGGTTACTTGGGCCCCTTTGAATTGAGGGATGTGATTACATCCTGATCAAAACTGTTTCAGTTTCAGCTCTGGTCAGGGAGACCATGATTCTTGTATGATATCGGTGCCAGTTTGAGTTGAGATTGTTCAAGTCTATGGGTATATGTATAATTCAAGACTATGATTGTTTGGGTTGAGTTGGGATATTATACCCCTATGTATATATGGAGTTGAAATTTTATCTGAGACTATTTCCTGTATATGACAATCACAATCACTCTTACATGTGTGGTTTTATCATGATGTATGATGACTTTGTGTGAGAGATGTATGAGAAACATCTCGTGTACTGTGTATTTTGTGAATGAGAATGGATGTGAACTGTCTACTCTTCGGTATACTCGTGCAATCTGCCCACGAGCGGGTGATAGGGCCGTGTATAAGGAGAGGGAGTGCAGTCTGTTTTGTGCAAAGTGTGAGAATCCTTAAGGATTTATGAGTCTTTTGAGACTCAAATGCTTGCCATGCCAAATGTTTATTGTTGAGTTGTGATGAAGACCCATAAGTTGGTCACTCAGTTTGAGTTGTTTTATGGTAGAGACGCCTTTTGTGAGAAGGCAATTTGCTGCTTATTGGAAGACTCATCTTCAGAGAGGGAAGATGTTTTAATAAAAGGCCGTGTGAAAGTTCATCAGAAAGAGAGGGATGGTTGGGAGACCTAATGAGTGACATCTCCTTCGTACGAAAGGTGGTTAATAAATTTAGTGGCATGGTAAGTTGGTTTGGATGATAAAGTTTGACGAGGAGGACCACGTTTTTGCTTGGTCATTGGAGAAATTTGTGTAAACGTCGCAAAAAGCTTCATCGTGAGATGTCTCGGGATGTGTGGTCTTCTGACCTGATCAAGTAAGGAGGTCACGGCCTTGTGGACCTGGCGGTAATTCTGTTTTGTGATAGTGGAGAGGCTGCCGTGTTCTCTCTGTGTTGACGCACAGAGGGCTGGTAAATGCCTTTTATGTGTGACAGACCTTTGCGTAGTCCCCCAATAGGCCTGTATCGTTGCGACACGCCGTCCAGCCGCTTCTGCTAAATCCTGGGCATTTATGAGAATACCAAGCTAACGGTAAAGTTTAGCATCACTGGGGCGCAACCCCTAGTGTTGGCTGCTGACCGGCGCAACCTGGCAGCGGGCCCACGTCTCGCCAGAAGGGGTAAAGACTTAAAGGGGTGTGGCCACCCAGGAGGGTTTTACCTGCCGCGAGGGGGCGTGGGATAGGAGTCGAGTCTTTTATGAGTCCTGATTGAATGCCTATTAGGAGAAAAAACCTATCGTGGCGCAACCTGCGAGGGCAGTACCGCTAAATTAGCAAACGCGATGGGCCGTAGATCTGGCACGATCACCCAGACTATGGTGGGCCAAGATGGAGACCTAACCTTCCTGTACTAGACTGCAGGAGGCGTGTTGAGATAAGGTTTATATACATATATATATGTTTGATTGTGAGAATTATTGAAGGGAGGCAAGAGTGCCTTCAAAGGTCTCGGTTAGGGCCCGCGTCCTTGGTTATGGCCCTGCTCGTAGGGTAGAGGCTAAGGACACATAACGAGAAGCCAGCGTATGAAACGTGTTGGGTGCAGTCGGGGAGTGAAAGAAGGACGGAGGCGTGATGGGCTAGTACAACGAACGAGGAGCGATGAGCAGGGACAGGGTAGATCAGTGTTAGTCGGGGAAAGGTAAGTGAATCGGGACGGTACGTAGGGTTAGATACACGCGGAATAAACAAGAGAGGGCAGAGAGAGAGATAGCGGGGAGAAAGGGGGGGCCAAGTTCACTAGAGAAATGTTGGACACTTACCTGAGTACGGTGTGCCACCCATCCTGACTGTCGGGAGAGAGGGGCTCATCTGCGCACCCAAACCAATCTTCGGGTGTATCTGGCCCGAGTCGTAGCGGGAGATTCGCTCTCATTTCGCACTTTTGGCGGATACGCAAGCTTCTCGGCTCGTTGGTGTATTCACAACCGTGCACGTTGGGGTTGCTGCCTTGACCATCGTTACCATATCTTTACACGGTTGTCCTGACTGCTATTTCCAGTGCTACCAGCTGCGCACGTATCTGTTGTTGGTATACATTGCACAGAGCTCGACCTGTTAAACCAGCCTGGGCGGGAGCGTTCACCTGGCCAAGGGATCGACCAGGTTCGTTAGAAGGAGATCGTGAATGCAAACACAGAGAGTGCGAGGACATCAGAGAGAGGGGCAGAGAGAGAGGGACAGGGACAAAGACGACTTACCTAGACAATTGGCAGTGCGGGATGAACCAAAAATTTGAGCTACGTTGGTGAGCAGCAGAACGCAACAGCGGGCTGACTGTGCTTGTATGTGCTTGTACTGCAGGGCCAGGCCCAGTCTCGCTTAGCACGTTGGAGAGTGGCAGAGGGCGAACCACGCATAAATCAGACCTGCCTGCTGGCCGAGGGGAATTGCTGCTGCGTACGGACTACTACCTACCGCCAACCAGTTATGGCCAACTGTTACAGTCCGCTGTGCGGCAGGGATCAGGTTGAGGGGAATTGCTGCCGCATACGGCCTGCAACTGTTGTTACTGCTGGCCGCCGCTCAGTACTACGGCGGCATCTAAGGGCTAATACGGGTTGTTCTGCGGCTGTGGTTGGACTGCAAGAGGAGCTGCTGTTGGCGGTGCACCGACTGTCGCTGCGGGTTGTTGTTGGGTGTGTACGGGCTGCTACTGCGTATTATGCATGAGCGGCTGCCTACTCATGAACCGCTGCACACTACTATTGCCGCCATTTTTTTACTTTGCACAACTGCGGTGGCTGATGGGGTGTGCATGGGCTATTGTTGTAGGTTGATGTTGACTGGGCACAGGCTGCGGCTGCGTACTGCACGCAAACTGCTGTTACTGCCTGCTGTTGATTACTGCATACTGCTGCGCGCAGCTACGATCCGCTGAAGATTGCGGCTGAGGGCTGCTGTTGCTAGCAGCCGTTACTGTAGTTGTTGACCGCCGTCAGGTACTGCTGCTGGCATCTAAGGATTGTTACGAGCTGCTGTGTTGCCATGACTAGTCTGAGATTGAGGTAGTGGGGCTTGGTGGCATGGTCAGGCTTGCGAAGGGGGGTTGTTGCTGTGAGCTAAGAAGTCATCAAAGGGTTGACTTAGGCAGTTTGATATTCACTCTGACCCAGTTGTTGCGTATCTTGGTTGCCATTGCGGGACCCTCAGGCGAGTGAAGGTATCAAGGCCCTCTTCGGAGAGTTGAGTCATCCCTCCCTTGTATCTCGAGCGTCTGAAACCCCGCCTTCTGTCTTTCTTACTCTAAGTCTAATCTAGTTCTGAGAGGAAGGCGGCAAGCGGGATTGCAACCCGTAGGACCACAGCAAGACTCTGTGGGGAGTCAGCCCACCGATTGCGGAACCTCTGCCGGAACCTAGGCGAGGTTCTGGAGGCAGGGAACCATCAGATAAACTATCTCTATCTGTTTAACCCACTATACCCATGTTTGCCTATTCCCCCTGTAGTTTGATTGGCGTATGCATGCCTGTCCCTATGATTTTTGTTTATTCTTCAGGACATAACGAGACTAAATAAAAAAATGTATGTGCAATCTCAGTTTCAATTTTATTGTTTGACTGAAAGAAGATTGTGGGGTTGCATCTGGGGGAAGGTGGGAGGAAGGCAGTTTTGCATGAAGTTTGACTGGGTCAACTAAAGGCTGGGCCAGTTCCATAAGTGTGGGAAGGCCCAGTGCTATGTTTATTTTTGAATTGCCTGGAGAACCAGACATATTCCATAAGTTTGGGTGGTTTGGTTGCTCTGACTTGTGAGGGCTGACTGTGTTTGACTTTTCAGGAGCCAGTCAAATCTATAAGTTTGGGTAGTCTGACGACCTTGTTTACTTTGGGTTTCTGTCGATTTCTTTTTGCCTTGGCTTTGAGGGAAAGGAACCAGGCTGAGGGCCAAGACATGTTCCATAGGCTTGGGTGGTCTTGGTCCAACGCCTCGCACATGCTGGAACCCGAAGGTTATAACTTGGCTATACTTTACTATTATCCTATCTACGAACAGGCTAGTCAGACAGGGTTCCATAAGTTTGGGTGGTCTGACTATAACTTATCACTAAATGAAGAGAGTACTAATTACAAATAAACTTGTGGTACGAAGGCGCAGACTGAGTCTTGAGCTGAAGATGATCGGCCTAGTTATATGCTACCTCAAAAGACTAAGTGCAGATAATTATATAAAGTTAGGATATTTAAACAGTTCACGGCGACTGGGTGACCTAGTCACATGCCAAAAGAAGAGAAAAGTTGTTGTGCCCTATGTTTGTGTATATTTCATGGCTGAGCTAGACATGTTCCATAAGTTTGGGTGGTCTAGCTTTATGCCCTATGTAAGCTGGGTATAAAGGGCTAAATCATTGAGAGGCTATGGACTATTGTTTGTTAAAATAACTTTGGGGATGGTGAGGGTACTTACCTTTGTGGTTTGGCCTGCATGTGGCTGAGTGAGGCTGCTGCTTAGTCTGATTTTCAGTTTGATAGGTAGTTGCTTTAGTCACTCGCCACGTGCTAGAGCCATAGGAGTTAGTTTCAATTCCTGCATTTTCTGAGCTAAGTTTTTTTTACTTGGATCAATTCTCGCATCTTCTGTGATCTTTTGTTATACTTGGCTTTGTATAAATTTTGGTAAGCTACTTTCTCTACGTGAAGCGTTGCCAAAATTTCTGCAAATCCAAGGAGTTAGTCAACTTTTGACTTTTCAAAGTTCAACTTGTCTAAATTTTATATGGCTTAGTAAAAATCTGGGAAGTCTCCTTTTTCAAAGGGAGTGCTGCTCGAATTTTTGCTAATCCAGGGAGTTAGATAAAATTTGACTTTGGAAGATTGGAAATCATTTCTGTTTTCATATTTAGGCTGATATACATTCTGAAATGACACTTTTCCTACGGGAAGCGCTGCCGAAATTTTCTTAGCTTAAAAGAGTAAGATTATATTTTGATAGGTGACAATTCTGGCAATTTCACTCTGTACAGAGAAGATTTTGTCAGGGTCTACCTTTCTTTTGACACTTACTTGGAGGTAGACTTAGGCTTAGGTAATTAGGATGATTTGAGTGAGATCGTGATATGAAGACTATTTTCCATGGACTTATAGATTTAGCTTGGGGATTGACATGTCTTGTGTTACGGGTCTTCTTGATCGATTGATTCAGGATTTGGGCTAGATTCAGCTTGATCCTACAAGGATCATCTTCTGTTATCACTGATAACAAGTCGGTTGTCAATTTGTCGGTTTACGACTCAACCCCAATTCACTCTTATCACTCAACCTAAAGACTTTAGCCTTGTGATTTGAATTGTTTTGTTGTGTTTTCACCAGACTTTATTTGAATGGCCATTTAAAGAAAAGTACTGAGTAGTTTATCTTGGGAGTTGCACAAGAGTGAGGCTTGTATAGCTAAAAGCAAGAGGTGTGAGTGCAGAGAATGGTTGAAGTTGACCCTGTGTAGTGCTTGGACTTTTGGTGGAATCTTTGATGTGAGTGCAGGTATGTTTGGTGATTCGAACTTTGGATTTTGACTGCCTACGCTCACATACATATATATATGGCTGAGAGGAGCTCCATTGTGATTGTGAGAAGTGATTGTCACATATTAATAACCCTTTATATTTACGTGATATATATATGTCTTGAGTGTTTCGCGCGGCTTACTGAGACCACGTGTAAGGGTTAAACAAATCGTGTGTTTGAGAGAAGAGGAAGATCCCCTTTTAGCCTTTGCTCTTTAAATTTTCTATAGTTGGACGTTATAGTCTGTGGCAGTCGTCAAAGTCAAACCCCTTGACTTCTTCCCAGACCCTAGATGATGGAGTTGGTCTCCAGGGCGATAAGAAACGATTGCCACCACAGGTATGAACCTGTGTACCACCTACTCTCCGCAGGGTGCAGAAGAGGGTGTGGTTTTCAACCGCACTTGGCGGTTGTCCAGTGTCGAGAGATTAACCCTCAAGGCGCGTGTCAGTCGACACTTGAGTGTCGAACGCGACCCTCGAGATTAACGAGGATCGCATGAGTATGGGTACTACATAGTACGTCATCACTGCGACCGCTTGCGTACGTTTGCATTGCGAGTCGATATGAGTTAGCCCTGCGTCCGCGCGGTTTTATACTAAGTCTCGCGCGCGACGCGTATCCGATTTCTGCCTCGAAAAGTTATGGGATGGCTACCGAGGGACTAGGAGCGTAGTCACGTTCTTTGTGTTGTGTCATTTCGTGTGTATGTTGTGTGTGTGCTTTATTTTTATGTTTTTTATAGTGGTGTACATGTGGCATGTGGGATACGTCTTAGTCGACTGGCGACGAGTCGCGCTTGGGACCTCAGCCCCCCAAGATGTCGATTCGCGTGCAGGTCCGATAGAGACGTAGTACCATGTGTACCCCCTATGCTACAGCTAATGAGAAACGCCCTCGGCTGGTCCACCTTTGCGATTGCAACTGATTATCTTTCGTACTGTGGACTGGTAGCTCGGCGGGGATACGCCCACCGAAGGGAGGTGACAACTCCCGTAAGGTGGAGGTAAGTCGTGCCTCGCGTAGGNAACTGATTATCTTTCGTACTGTGGACTGGTAGCTCGGCGGGGATACGCCCACCGAAGGGAGGTGACAACTCCCGTAAGGTGGAGGTAAGTCGTGCCTCGCGTAGGCCCTATCCTGTCGTAGGGGCTCACGAGAGGTATGGCTGGCGCACTCGGCCGGAGCGGCTTGCGGAAGCTCCATGTATGTATCGTGACAATGATTTTTTACTAACTCCTGCATGACGGCCGGGAGGGTCCCTCGCTGCCCTTGTGCGGTGCCGGACCGATGCGCTCGACACCGCTTTTTCTTTTCGACCCCGGTTACTTTTTCCCATCCATAGGTTGACTGTTATTTTTTCATACATGTGAAGACGTCACAGAGAAAAGGGGGGTTGGTTTATCTTGTGTTACAGATTCTCTTGAACGTTTGATTCGAATTCGGGACTAGATTCAGCTTGATCCTACAAGGATCACCTTCTGTTATCACTGATAACAGGCCGGTTACCGATTTGTCGGTCTACGACTCAACTCCAATTCATCCTCTATGCTCAACCTAAAAGGCTTAGCCCTGATGATTTTTTTTGTTTTATTAAGGTTTTCACCAGGATTTTTATTGAATGGTCATTTAAAAAAGGTACTGAGTATTTAATTATGGTTGGTTGGATAAGGGTTGGGGCTTGCATGGCTAAAGCGAGGGGTATGAGTATAGAGGTTGGTTGAAGTTGACTCCGTGTAGTGCGTGGATTTTTGGTTGACTCTTTGATGTGATTGTAGGTATGTTCTGTGGTTCGGATTTTGGATTTGACTGCCTGCGATCACACACATATATATGGTGGTGAGGAGTCTCACTGTGATTGTGAGAAGTGATTGTCACATACTCATATATCCTTTAATAGCGATTTCGTCAAAACGGACATTTTTTATTTTTTGTTGGAAATTGAAAGTCCAAACTGCAGCCAAAATTTGATGAAATTTTGGGTTGCCCCTCGATGTATCTGGACTCAGCCGGGGTCCAGAGACATCCAGGGGGGTACGGCGTTTTCAGAACGCCGTACCCCCCTGGATGCATCTGGACTCTGGCTGAATCCAGAAACATAAAACGCCCTACCCAAAATTTCATCAAATTTTTACTGCAGTTTGGATTTTCAATTTCGTACAAAAAATAAAAAATGTCCATTTTGACGAAATCACTGTTCTTTACATATATATATGTATGTGTCTATATTGGGTATTCGCGTGGCTTGAGGGGCCTATGCTTAGGGATTTAATTAGGGGTTGAGACTGAGAAAGGAAATAAAACCCCTCAATTTTGTTGTATGCTTCTTAAAGATTTCTTAGTCGGACGTTGGTCCAGGGCCTAGATTCGAGGTCCTTATCTAAGACACCCCGGATCCTAGGCTCTGCAGGGAAGGAATCCCCCCCCCCCCGCAGAGCCTATTTGCCCTGCCTGTCGAGACACTCAACCTAAAGGCCGGAGGTGCCGCGGTGGTCGCACGACTATTCCTTCAGCCGTGCAATATCGTGAAGGGGTAGACCCTCACGATACTTCGAGCTTGACATTTGAGTGTCATAAGCGGTACTCGGATCCACGAGGGATCGCTTGATTATGGACACTACATAGTACGCAATCATTGCGACTGCTTGCATTGTCATGTATTGCTAGTCGATATGGGAAGATCTTGTGCCCACGCGGTTTTATATTAAGTCTCGCGCGCGACACCCATCCGATTGCCGCATCGGAAAGTTATGGGATGGCTACTAAGGGGCTAGGAGTTTTGTCGTGCTGTTTGTTCTGTATCGTTCTGTATATGTATGTATATGTGCGTGTGTGTTTTATTTTTATGTTCTTTAAGAGTGGAGTACGCGTAGGTGTGTGGGATGCGTCATAGTCGACCGGCGACGAGTCGCACTTGGGACCTCAACCCCCCAAGATGTCGATTCGCGCGCGGGTCCGATTGAGGAGTAAAACTGCACGTACCCCCTTTACTACAGAGTACGAGAAACGCCCTCGGCTGGTCCACCTCTGCGATTGCAACTGATTAACTTTCGTACTGTGGACGAGTAGCTCGGCAGGGATATGCCCACCGAAGGGAGGTGACAACTCCCGTACGGTGGAGGTAAGTCGTGCTTCGCGTAGGCCCTATCTTGTCGTAGGGGTTTGCGAGAGGTATGACTGGCGCACGCGGACGGAGCGGCTTGCGGAAACTCCATTATCTATTCGCGACGAGGATTAAGAACCAACTCCTGCGTGACGCGGCCGGGAGGGTCCCGCCCCGTTTTTTGTGCGGTGTGGGACCGATGCACTCGACAACGCTCTGAGCATAAGCGTGGGCGGGCCGAGCCAACTGGTACCCGCAGTGGGGTTGACCAAGGCTCGAAAGTCTACCGGGGTTTGGCCCTACACAGTCAATGTCATATCTTCTGTCCATATCTGGCGGGATCATGGATCTTCTAGATGGGAACTGTGTACTTGTGATACACGACAATAACTTTGGAGCATGAAACACAAGATAGGTGTGGAGGTCTCCTGGGATCTCTACCGTGTAGGACGACCCCTCCTCTCCGCCCTTAACTTCTAGAACTGGCCACGGTCCTCTATACGAGGGCAGTAACTTCTGCGAGATGTTTTCCTCAAGGGCAAACTCTTTGGACTTGACCCAGACCAGGTCGCCTACTTGAAACTGTGACGGGTGACGGTACTTATTAGCTTGCTCTATCATTCGGTGTTGGGCCTTCATGTGGTTGTCAACAATAGTAGCTAACTCTTTCTCGTGCTGAAGTGCAAACTCCCTAGTTCCGGGTGGTAGCCTGTAAATCTGGTCCCGGTTAAGTCCCCCAAACGGTCTGCGTGGTCGAAAGGATTTGTGCAACTCGTTGGGAGTGCGATAGGTAGACAAGTGCACGTTGTTATTGTACGCACTGGCTACTTTGGGCAACATCTCATCTCAATTGATCTGATCCAGTCTAATGTACATACGCCGAACTTGTTGTAGGATCTTATTCATCTGTTCAGTCTGGCCGTTAGTCTCTCGATGACGGTCAAATGACATCAACAACTTGGAGCCATAAACTCTCATCGACTCCTGCAAGTTCTGACTAGTGAACCAGGTATCTCTATCACTAACTATAGACAGTGGAATCCCGTGTTCACCGACTCAATGATCAAAGAACTTCTGAATCACTAACTCTATACGTGCCTCTGAGAGCAAAGGAACAAAAACAACATATTTACTGCATCTATCAACTATTACCATGACTTGGCGCTTGTCGTGCCTACTCTTTAAATGAGTGTCCATAAAGTCAATGGACACTGAGTCTCCTGGCTGGTTAGGAATAGGCAAAGGTCTGAGAAGACCTGGAGGGGCACGCGTAGAGGTCTTGTTCCTTTGGCACACCTTATAACTGCGAACATACTCTATGCAGTCGGCCTTCATCCCAGGCCATATATACGCGCGCATGAGGTTAGCTAGAGTCTTTTGCCAACCAAAATGTCCCTCAATATCGTGGCATTCCCCTAGGATCAAACTACGGATCTCTTCACTGTTAGGAACACACAATCAGTCAAATACGTTAGTCTTCTCGAATAACAACCCATCAGTAGTGCGGTAGTCTGGTTCAGACTCTGGGGCCTCCTTTACTCTCTTGAGGAGGTCACCATACATAGGGTCCTGCGCACACGCCTCTCTAACTTTCTACTATAGGTCTCTCCCTATATCCAGATAATGAACTATTGCTCCAAAGTAGTCAGCTCTCCTACTCAGAGCGTCCGCAGCTACATTATACTTCCCTTTGACTGGCTTAATCTCAAAGTCATATTGGTCTAACTCTGCGGCCCATCTAGTAAGCTTAGGTGTCATCTTGGCCAGCGTCTTCAGCCATCTTAATGTCTCGTGGTCTGAGTAGACTTTGAAGTGCCTTCCAAGCAAGTAGTGCTTTCGGTGTTTCAATGCTTGTCTGAGAGCGTAGAGTTCCCTCTCATAGGTAGATGTCGCTACCTTCTTTGAAGGCATCCTAGCAGACATGAACTCTACGGGTATATATTTGTTGTCATCGTCTTGCTGTAATACAACACCTATACCATATTGGCTCGCGTCAGTGGTGACGACGAAAGGTAAGGACGGATCGGCTACCTTAGTAAGGATCGGGTACTCTATCAACGCCTGCTTCAACTTCTTCATAGCAGACATGCAGTCCATGTCCCATCTCCAGATTGTTTCTTTCTTCAACAACCTGCGAAGGGGGTGCAGCGATGGTGAAAATTTTTCTCACAAAATTCCTATAATAGTTAGCTAGGCCTAAGAACGACAGCAACTCTGTCAATGTGCGGGGTGTAGGTCAATCTGTAATCGCTGCGATCTTACTATCTTCTGGTTTGATGTCGTCTCCGTCTAAAACATGGCCTAAATACAGAACTTGGATCTTTGCCTATTCGCGTTTCTTTGCGTTCATCTTGAAGTTAGTCTCTCTAAGCTTCTCCAAGACCTGCCTTAGATGACCCTCATGCTCCTGGAGGGTCCTACAAAACATTAGAATGTCATCTAAGTAGCCTATTACAAACCTGTGTAACCACGACCTAAACAAGTCATTCATACAACGCAAAAAAATTGTTGGCACGTTGGTTAGTCCAAAGGGCATAACTATAAACTCGTAGTGCCCATATCTAGTCCGGAACGCGGTGTTATACTGATCATCACGATGGACCTCTATCTGATGATATCCGAACTTCAAGTCTATCTTTGAAAAATACTTGCAACCCTGCACCCGATCTAAATGATCGTCTATACGGGGCAGTGGCTCCGCATTCTTCACTGTGATGGTATTGAAACCCCTATAGTCAATGCACATTTTAAGCTCTCCCTCCTTCTTTGGGACAAATAGAACAGGTGCTCCAAATGGAGACGAACTGGGCCTAATCCAACCCTTCTCTAGGAGTTCATCTAACTGCGCTCCTCCAATTCCCGTGGGGACATCCTATACACTGCTCCTTTAGGAGTCCTGCTGCCCGGTTCGATCTCAATGTGATGCTGCATGGGCCGCAGAACTACCCCTGTAGGCGGCTTAGCTAGATTTGTGTACTCTTCTAGCAACTTGGAAATGGCGGGATCTATCGACTTCTTCTCTTTATGCTCAGTAACCGGCCTAACATAGGCTACAAAAACCTGTTCTTCTAGCTGCTCCTTCTTCACTAACATCGCGAACGCATGAGCGCTAAGGCAGCGATGTGCCAGGGAGTTGTCTACTCCTTACACATGAAACAGGTGGGCAGTCTTCACCCCGCCAGACGGGCTAGGGAGCCTACACTCATGCTCTCTCAAATGGAGTATGGCCCCTGCTGCCTCTCCCCGGTCCATACCTAAGACTATGTCAAAATGAAGGTCGTCCTGTACGAGGAAAGTCAGGGAATGAAGAACTTTCTCCACCTTTCCATGTTTCTGTAGGCGGTGTCGAGCCAAATGCCCTAACAAAAGTATTTGCCAGGGTTTTTCAACGTCGGACGCTGTCTTTCGTTGAATTAAAGAAGTTGATGAGACTGACGTTTGCCAAAAGTTTATTCAGACCTGACCTCTGACTGAGAGACTAAAACATTTAAACCCTAGTCTGGAAGCCGGCGGTGTCCGAAAGTAATGGCAGTACACGGCAGTGCTTCGTTTCTGTCGAGGCTGTAGAGGCGTGCGGATGTGGGAATGTTACGGCTAGACCTATCATACCTAAAACAATATCGTGCGGCTGCTAAGCCACACGATTCAGGGTCTACGTAGGCTAAAAAGAACGGTCGCGCCAGGCATGGGGCCGTGGCGCGGAAGGAATATAATTTTTTTTATTTTCTGGGTTGTGGGGGTTGACCTCGAGCCAAGGGAGGCCCGGAGACCGATGCCGAGGCCTACCCGTTGGGTGACCTCGGACCTATGGATGGGCAGCCATCCATGGGAAAGCGGCAAGCAGGCAGAGAGGCATGACCTGCTGGGCCACAGGCAGGCAAGGCCTGCAGGACCACAGGCAGGCAGGGCCTGCTGGGCCACAAGCAGGCAGTGCCTGCAGGGCCTGCAAGGCTATAGGCAGGCAAGACCTGCAAAGCCATGGAAAGGGGAATAGAGAAGGGGTGAAGCTCTTCTTATAGAAGAGTTGCTCTCATCGTTGTTGTAATAGGAGCTAGCCCAATAGGTTACGGTGCAGAACTCTCACCCAGCGGATACCAGGATCAAGCCGCATTCGCCACCGAGTTACCTCCTTTTGGAGCTGCCCTCACTTGCATATGGCGCGGTCCATCTCGACCGTGCGATGGTAGAGATCACACGGTCGAGATAGACCACGGAGATTTGCATGGCCCATGCGTAAGGACGACATGCATAAATCGAGTAAAGGTCCAAATTTTTTTTTTTTTTTTTTATTGTTGTTCGATCCCAGGGGCATTCGAACTCGGGTATGTATTCCAACAATTCACAAGGAGGGGGGGGGGATTGCCAGCTAAGCTAGCGTAGACTATTGTGGCCGTTGGCTTATGCCAACGATATTTCTACTGAAAAAAAAAAAAAAAAAAAAAATCTGAACTGAAGCAAAGAGCACCAAATGACGCCCACGGAAGTGGCAGGGGACTTAGTATCCCCAGAGGAAATCTTCAGGCGCCCGTTGAAAACGAGCAGCCGTTTTTCTTCAGGCAAGTTGATTCTGATTTTTTTTTTTTCGTTCTTTTTTTTGGAATCTTCTTTTTATATTTTCTTCTATTAGATTTTTTTTGGATTTTTTTTCTCCTCTATTCGTTGCTTAGAGTGCCCGTTCGTTGAAAACGAATGGGCGAGGCTTCCAACCTCGTGGCTGGCCTCAAGCTACTTCCGATTGTAGGAAGGGCAAAATTGGATGAATCCGCCCCTAAAAACTGTGTGTGTGTGTGTGTGTGTGTGTGTGTGTGTGTGTGTGTGTGTGTGTGTGTGTGTGTGTG
>BFEA01000194.1:582584-613515 GCA_003427395.1 Chara braunii
GAGAGAGAGAGAGAGAGAGAGAGAGAGAGAGAGAGAGAGAGAGAGAGAGAGAGAGAGAGAGAGAGAGAGAGAAAGAGAGGTCGTACCTGCGGTTGGTTCCATGCGACTCTCATTGATAGGATGAACAAAATTGAATGAACTTAGGTCTTGGGGATATACAATGCCCATTTCGAGGGCGTTAGCCCGAAAATTCAGGTAAGTTTTGATTTTTTTTTTTCTTTTTTTTTTCTTTTTGGTTTTAGTTCGTTTTTTCCTCCCCGTTCGTGATCCTTGGGGCACAACCAACAAAGAAAACGGGGAGACGAGGAAACGAGCAAACTGAAATTGTAAAAAAAAAAAAAAAAAAACGTGAAAACAGACAAAACTACAGTAGTGGCTGCTGAAGGAGAGGAGGCAGGAGTGCTGCCGGCGTGTGGCTACTGAAGGAGAGGAGGCAGGAGTGCTGCCGGCGGAGCTGGACGACAGCAAAGGAGCGTGGCGAGGGAGGAGACTCTGCCCTTGGCACGGACAGACAGGAGAGCTGCCAACGGAGCTGGAGGACAGCAAAGGAGCGTGGCGAGGGAGGATAGCCTTGGCTGGAGCACTCTGCTCTACCCCTTGGTAGACTGGTCTCTAGGGGGACTCTGCGGCAACGTAGTGAGGAGCGGCAGCGCATCGTGGCAAGGAGTGACGGGCAGCACGGCAACTGGTGGAAGTGTGCCGACCGATATTTTCGGCAACCATAACCCATTTTTGTGGGGTATGCTGCCGAAATACCACGGCGTCGGCCACGACACCTTTATTTTGAAGGATGACGCTGCCGTCGGCGACACTTTTTAGGAGTGACACTGCCATTTTCACGGCACGTCGGCGTGGCACTGTGTTTTCAAGAGTGATGCTGCTGTTTTTTTTACGGTAGTACGACGCGGCGAAACGCTGCCGTTTTTTTTTACAGTGGTACGGCAGGACGAAGCGCTGCCATTTTTTTACGGTGGTACGACATAGCGAAGCGCTGCCGTTTTTTTTTGACGGGGTATGGCGTGACGACGCGCTGCCATTTTCCAACGAGGGTTCGACACGACAATGGAATTGCGGCACGACGGTGGGACGTGCGGCGCACAGTGGAGGTTTCTTTTACGACACGGAAAAAAAAATTGTTGCAGCGCGGCGTCTGTTTTTCTTGGTGAAGGTTTGCTACCATTAGTGTGTACGGCAGCGACATTGTGACATGGTGGCGGTTTACGGCATGCGACGGTACAAAATCTAAGCGTAACGGGCGAGTTTGTTTGTTTTTTGCGGCATATGAGATACATGTTCTGTAGTTGGAACTACCCAACCCTTGCGGCAGTGAGACTGGACTACTTGGGACTGCTTGGGTTCAATTGGGACTGACGTTGGACGCGGACGATCATTTGCGACAGTCTCGACGCATGTGGTTTTGAGATTCAACACCGGTTTTATTTTTTTTGAGAAGTGTGGCGGAAACGGTTTTTTACTCAATAGTCATTCGACGAAGTGTTTGACAGCATGGGACCACCTGGAACCGCGTGGGACCATCAGAGACCGCTTGGGACCAGTTGGGACTGATGTGGTACCAGACTAAGTGTTTTCTGGGACAAGTGCGGCTCGCCATCTTCACACTTGGGACTGCCACGAGTAGCACTTGCGAGTCAAGAGTAAATTGGGACCAGCGGTTGGCCCAAGACTTACCTCGGAACTGCGGTTTTTTTGGCGGCACTGTCGCGCGCGGCGGTCCCGCACCCTGCTGGGAGCGCTGGACCTCACGATCGTGTCACACAGGATTTATTTCTTGAAAAACAGTAAGTCACCACTCCGACTGTGCGCGCCGGCTATACCTCTCACGATGCCCACGACAGGTTGGGGCGTCGCGAGGTACAACTTACCTCTACCCGAGGGGTTGTCACCACCCTCATGTTGGCGTAACCCTGTTGAGCTACCAACCCACATACAAAGGCATGTAAAAGGCTTTTACATGCCTTTGTAGAGGTAGGTTGGCCGAGGGCGTTTGCTCGATCGCTGTAGCATAAAACGGGGTACGCGCGGTAGGACGCCTAGAACTAACCCGTTAGATATTCAGGTCGAACTTTTAAAAGGTAGTCTATTTCTGCTACTGCGTAATGTATTATTCTCTTGACAAATATCAATCAAACCATCTTTCTACCAAAGGGCGTCTTATCTTTCTTAACAGACCATGACTTAACTGAATATCATATAATATAGAAGTTATACAAGACAATAATAAGGATGGGGTTATTACCGCCAAGAACCCTTTCCACTTTTACAATTGTTGTGTATCCGAGACTTTTCAACAGATCAGGTCCAATTCAATCCAAAATAACGCAAAAAACAGACCTGCACAGAATAATGCAAAGACAGTTCACATGCCATGCACTAACGGCGTCAACCATCAACCGTTGACTTTGTCCCTCACTTCCCAAACTATGTATGACAGCCTTATCTTTCCTTAGACGTAAGCCCAACCCCCTCACATTTATTCAAAGGACCCTTGAGAGTGACTAGGACCATTCAGGCAATGACCACAGGTGACAGTTTTACTGACCACAGGGTTTGACTTTAGAGGTGGGTATCAAGTCAAAGGGGAAATGTTGAATCGGTAACTATCAACTTGTCATCGAAAGATAACATAAATTTGGGTATTTTTCGTAGAATCTCTTCCTTGAAATGCAGTAGATAAACAGGGACCTGCGCACACACACAGGTCAACAAGGATTCAACACCCCCACTTGATTTCCCACATATTGATATCTAAGGGTCAAACCCTTAGACATGGGTAGTGAGCTCTGGGATCGACACCCCAGGTCTAATCCCTAATTTTATTCTCACAACCCTACCCTAAGTCGTTTGTCACTCTCTCCTTTCACTCAATGAGTCTCATGCCTATGTCCTAAGTTGTCTTAAGGAAACTCATATTTCCCTTACTCTAAGTCCTTGCATTTTCTCTCTAAGGGATAAGCGCACCGTTTGACACTTACGTAGATGAGATATAACTCATTCATCATTGTGGCCTTCCATTCGAAAGCCATGGACGGCTATGAACTACGCGGTGGTGCTTAAACTTCTTCCTTCCGCAGTCCTAATTCTTTATTTTTTATTCCTTTTCCTGGTTCCTGAGACCTTGCTCCAACAGGAGCATTGTTCCTTTTTTTTTCTTTTATTTGTTAACATTCTCAACTAGCAGGTCGATTCAGACATAAATCTCTTGCTACTTGATCAATACCAAATAATCTGTTAATCAAACAATCGAGTAAGTCACACATGAGTATTTGATTCTCTTTTTACTTTCACTCAATGTATACATAAGATCTGTTCAGAGTAACAGGATAGCTCATACATGAACATCCTTCCTACAACAAATAGTTGAGGTTCCTATAGAAGCACCCTACTACTTGTTTTATGTATCATTTTGAAAGATCTGGAGGTCAACCCTCTCCCGGAGGTTAATAACGGTCTGCGTGAATAATAGGCGACCTGCACAAGAGCCCCCTACTATTACGTGATAAGGCCCACTTCATGAGTGCATTAGGATAATCCTAACAAGGGTATCATGTTGCCCTTCCGAAGCTGACCGACCTGAGACCGGGTTAGTTTGGACAGAAGACGAGTATTTAGGGTATTCCTACAGGAGCACCCTACCCCCATGTAAGTTAGTATCAGAATCAAGTAGGTAATAGACAGACCCCAACAGAGGCCCTTCTACTACCTTCCTTGGGTAATGAGTAGTCCAGCCGTTGAACAAGTAATAGGATGACTCCTACAAAAGCCTCCCTATTACGGGTCTGGTGGTCGAACTACCCGAGGGTGAACAAGATAGGAAAGAAGGAGTAGCAATATGATTTTCTACTCTTTGCAGGTTGTAAGCCAGCCTTAGACTCAAGCGTTTGAATAAGATGACCCTCCCTTGAGCCCCCTACTACACCTTGAATAAGTGTAAAGACCGAATTTTTCTGAGCCGTTAATAAAAAAGGAAGTTAGTACCAAAAATCCCCTGAGTTCACTTTTCACAATAAGCAAATCATAGTTAATCGAGGTGGTGAGGTAACACACATAGGAGTACCGCCACCTTCTGATTATGCCAATCGTCCCAGCCTCAAAGAGCGAGTCTCCAACCCATACATGGATTTTCTACCGCTTTCGGAAACTAGTCCGGTAGGCTAATAGGGCGTCTCGCACAAGAGCCTCCCTTTATTATTTCTAAGTGCCAGTCCCCTCTTCCCTTCACGGCGACAGTCTATCCGGTAAGACAACTCACACATGAGTACCTCATTTAGTTCATAAGTTAGTGTCAAACACCTCTTTCAGTCACGACGACCGTCGATCTGCCGGATAGTAAGGTAACTCGCACATGAGTATCTCACTTAGTTCATAAGTTAGTGTTGGACACCTCTTTCCGCCACGACGACAGTCGTTCCGATAGATAGTAAGGTAACTCATACATGAGTACCTGATTTAGTTCATAAGTTAGTGTTAGACACCTCTTTCCGTCACGACGACAGTCGATCTGACGGGTAGTAAGGTAACTCACACATGAGTACCTCATTGTCAACTCTCAGTAAAGTTAAAGCAAGCACAAGTTGCACAACGACTCACACATGAGCCCATATCACATCACTTTGTTCTTCAACCCAAGCAGTCTTAGGTTCCCCCCTGGTTATCTTAAGTCCCTTCCTTCCATCAAGCAGGGTTCTCATGTCAATCATATAATCCTTTTTCATTTTGATACACTTGAGTCCAAAAGAAAGCACAAACTGTATATCACGCAGTCATACAGGCAATCCAATAGAAGGGCGTAGCCTGTAAGGGTATACAGGAAAGGGATAGGTCACACGTACCTCATGGTTCCCTGCCTCCAGAGTTCCTTCTGAATTTCGGCAGAGCTCCCGCAATCGCCCTGGTATCGGTCATATCTAGTCTACGTATTTGATTGTCCCGAGTCCCGACCTTTAAAGTTGGCAAAGCAAGAGTTATCTCAGTGAGAATCATCATCAAATACTTATAGAAGGAGAGGTAGGTGTCTGAGAGGATCCATCAAAGACAAGAATGGAGGAGGATGGAGGAGTCAAGCACCATCACAAAGTGATAATGTCTCTCTCCTCTCCAATGCCCCGCACTCTCTTCCTCTCTGACCCCTGCTTATCTCATGATGTTTTAATAGTGAAACAACAACCAATAATAATAATAATAATAATAATAATAATAATAATAATAATAATAATAATAATAATAATCAGGGTAACCGACGTTCGGAACGGGCCGAACGCCCGAACCCGAATGTATCGGACCCCTTGGGGATGCGTTCGCTCGAACGCGGACAAAAAAATAAAAAATGGAGAAAAATAAATAAAACAAGATTTGCCTGAGCATTACATCCGAATTCCTTACCAAATTTGAAATAAAAATAAAATACGGAAAACAAATACTAATAATAAAAATAAATAAAAATAAAAAGAGAATTAAATTTAGTGAGTGCGCGAGCATGTTTTCGACACTGCCATCTTTGACAAATTTTTTTTTTTTTTTTTTTGCATAGCTAAATGCCCTCAAAATTTACAGATGTGTACCTCACATAATACAAAATCCACTAAAAAAGTTTCAAAAAATAGTAAAATTGTTTCGACCCCGAACTAAAGTGAAAACAAAAAGTAAAAAGTGAAAAAAAACGTGGGCGAGCACGTTTTGACACCGCCATCTTTGGCGATTTTTTATTCTTATTTGGCTTCGCCAAATGACTTGAAAATTTACAAGCATGTACCTCACGTCATAGGAAACTCAAAAACAACATTCGTAAAAAAATAATTATTTTTTGGCCCCGAAATAATTTTTGGCGGGGGCCAAATGCCGTCGGGTTCGGACCCCGTACGGGACCCCGAACGCCCGTACGTACGGAGGTCTGCCCAGGGACCTCCGTACGTACGGGCTGGTGACCCTGATAACAATAATAATAATAATAATAATAATAATAATAATAATAATAATAATAATAATAATAATAATAATAATAATATTATCAATACTACTATTAGTGGTATTATAAGGTAAGCATGCAAAGGCGAAATGACAGATTGCAGATTACAACGTCACACTTAAAGGTAGAAAGTTTGACACTGTCCGGATAGTAGAAGTGCACCACTACCACACCAATCGAGAATCAGAACATCATATCAGATCGTCAATGGGAGCATACTCTCGCGGTCACCAACATATGTCTGTCGGGTCCTCCTTCCTACTTAGTGTCTAGATGAAGATCATACAGATTACTAGCAGCCTACGAGTTGACAACGCATTCAGTTGACATCAGCAGCAGAACCGGAGTGTATGACGATGTCGACCCCCGTAGACTGTCGGTAGGGTTAGTTATGTGCCCGTACATCATCGACCTCATCCTTCTCTCTCTCTCTCTCTTTCTTTGTCTATCTGTTTGTATGTCTGTGTATCTGTCTGACTGTATGTCTGCATATGTTTGTGTGTGTCACGTAGGGGTTAAGTCTATAGTCGGGGTCCTAGCTGTAGGATTTTGACAGGCCGAGGTCTTATCTGCTACAGTCCTGAAAGGTCAAGGTCGTAGCTGCTACAGACTGAAAATGTCAAGGTTGTAGCTGCTATTGTCTGAAAACGTCAAAGTCGTAGCTGCTACAGTCATGGAAGGTCAAGGTCGTAGCTGCTACAGTCTGAAAACGTCAAAGTCATAGCTGCTACAGTCCTGCAAGCTCAAGGTTGTAGCTGCTATTGTCTGAAATCGCCAAAGTCGTAGCTGCTACAGTCTGGAAGTCGCCTTTCGGAGCAGGCTCACGTTTAGACAGAGGCAAGTGGGCAAATGGTGGAGCTAACCTCAGTACGTTGTCCACGCAACTGCAGTAAGTTTGCGGAGCAAACCCATGCAGTCAGCAATACCGGTCTCGGTCAGTCAGAGTCCAGTCCAACAAGTACCGTATAAGACTGTGTGCACTGGGCCTGGGAGAAAGGGCCAGACCATCGGCTGCAGAAGTATAAATAAAGAGACAGTGCCCAACCATTCATCCATTCCTGCATGAGCCATGCGGAAGCGCTGCTACAATGACTTGTGCGGGGTGGTCTGCAGTGAGCCGGAAGACGAAGTGGGCAAGAAGAAAGAGCTTAGCCATAGCGATAGGTTAGCAACGACCATAGCCGCCATAGTCGTAGTTAGAGTTTAGTGAGTGTGTGTGTATGTATGTTCAGAGTACCTCGTGTGGGATATCCAAGGTGATCCTGCGTATGCTTACAGAGAGAGTTGTGTGGGCGCTGAGTCGTCATAGCCATTGAAGTAAACTTGAATCTCAATTGTGTTTTCATTTACCGTATCTCTAAGATCTGAGTGGGCGCTTGTCGCCAGTTTGCTGCGCATATGTTTGCATGCATGAGAAGTGTGAATGAAAGCGAGTCTGATTGCACTCATAATAATAATAATAATAATAATAATAATAATAATAATAATAATAATAATAATAATACCAATCAATCAATGAAAATAATAGTAAAAGAAATAATAAAATTAAATCATACCAAATGCAAGGAAAATGAGCGATAACGAACCTCAGAAATCAAATAGCATCATTCACATGTGACCAGATAGTCGTGACCTCGAACCGCGAGCAGAATTGCATCACGAGTTTCACCAAATAAGGAGACACCAAGAGCTCATAATTGACAATGATGGTAAGTTTCGTCATCATCATCAATGAAGAACCAATATTGATATCCTACCTGGCGCTCGGCGCCCAGACTACAGATGGCAGATCCTATCTATCCTATACTACAATGTCGAATGATGACGTCAACACCTTTCCCGAAGTACGAGCATATAGCGACCAATGTCGCACGCTTCCAGCACCAGGTATGTCTCTCGCTTTATTCACAACCTCGTTCCCCAACACACAGATGCCACGTGTACCCAGGGGTCAAATCTTGAAATAATAAGTTAGCATTATTTGAGACCGTTAATAATAATAATAATAATAATAATAATAATAATAATAATAATAAATAAAAAAACAATGAATAATAATAAATACTAATACCAATAATAATAATATAAAGAAACAAGCTACCTTACCTGCCTGATACCGTCATGTCGGGCGCAACTCCGCTACGTCGTCGACCGATGCATTTCACGTCCCAGAAGTCTCCGCCCTCGCATATGGTAGGTACTGGATGCATGGTCGTGGCCATCTGCACCACTCGGATGGCCAAGAGCGCAGGGCTCCCTACCAAGTCACGACACATTCGAACGGAACTCGCCGTGGTGAGTACGGACATGGAGACGACATCACAACAAAACCACAACCGCTCTCCTTGGATCCTACAGGGTGAGGACGTCGAAGTTGAGTGGTGATCGTTCACCACTGCCTCCTCCCGCTGCACGCCCGGATTGTTAGCAAAATGAGGTAAGTTGTCCCCCTCCCTATCTTTCTTCTCCTTCTCTCTTTTCTTCTTCTTCTTCTTCTCCTTCTTCTGCTTCGTCCTTCTCAACGTTCTTTTACTCTGTCTTACCGTGCTCACATTTCTTTCTCCCTACACCCCCCACACACTCTTTTCTCGTTACCTTGTGTACTCTCGTCGTCCTTTGATGCACCATCTCCTTGGCTCCCCACTCTATTCTCTCTCCTTGTCCCTTCTTCTTCTTCCTCATCTACTCTCATTTCCTCACGTGTCTCCTTCTTCCACGCGGCCATCTCCTTCGCTTTGCATGTTCCACCTCCGCCCCCGCTTCTTCTAGGCACTTCCTCCCTGCTAGCTATGTTCCGCACCCATTCTCCATTTCCCTCCTTCCTCCTCCTTCCTCCTTCTCCTTCTTCGTCTGTTCCCTTTTCTCATGCTGCTACCTCGCTACTTCCCCTGCGCGTTGTCTCCACTGCTCCTGTTTTTGCATGCCTGCGCTTCCTCCTCGCGCGCCTCTTTCTTCTACGCAGCTACCTTTTTCCTGCCGCACGGTCATCTTTTCCCCGCCGTCTTCTTCCCGTCCTCTTCATGCGCTATTTCGCCTGTCCCCTCGCTTGCCATCTCCTCATCTCGCTTGCGCTATCTTCATTGCTTTGTTCGTTGCCACCTCCACCCCCACGTGCTTTTCTCTCCCGCTTCCCCTACTAAGTTCCTACTTCCTCCTCCCCCTAGCTCTCACTAAGTCGTCCGAGCACGCCGAACTTCAACTCACGAATTGCGCGCTATCACAGAGTCAGATACAGTCTGACTTAGCTTCGCTCAAAGGACTACCGCAGTGGTGGGGTATCGAGCACTTTTCTCGGGAACGAATCTGCCCGAGAATTGAGGTAAGTTTAAAGAGAAAACGTATAAATTAAAAAGTAAAGAAACAGAAACGAAAAATAGACTTAACGAGAAATGAAAGAAGAAAAAGAAAAGAAAAGGCAGAAAATCCCAAAAAAAAGAAAGAATAGAAAAGAAAAATCGAACAGAATCTAACGTCTAACTACCTTACCTTGCCAAGTGGCGGGCCCCCGTTATAGCAGGGGCTCAAGACTTAACTAACCCACTAAATGTAACTAGTTCCTAATACGGAGGCCGCGGGTTCGAGTCCTCGTCGCCAGAGGTCGGGGTAAAGGCACAACTCCCTTATAGCATAAAATGAGCTAGCATTTGGGTCAGGGCAAATTCGATCCACATATCTCTAACTTAACAATCTGCTCGGAAACCTACTGAGCTAGCTCCCATGTCGAGAAAATAGGGAGCAACTCTACTATGTATAGAGTACTGGCTCAGCCCAACTAGCGGTCTGAGTTTGTTTCTAAGTGTGTGTGTGTGTATGCTTGTTGCTCTGTGTATCTCTCTGAGTGTTTTTTGGCTTGGGTGTATGTATGACCCGTAAGGGCACTTGATTGCTTGGAAGCCTTGAAGGGTCGGTACTTACCTATGGCCGTGACATTGAGGGTTGCGACGGGGAAAACACTCACGAGGTGGGAAAAAACGCCCGTGATATTAAAAAACAGCGGAAAACACTCAAGTAACAGGTAGGTCGGTACCATACCAAGTTGAGGTAGGTGTGCCGATTACTTAAGGCCGAGCAGAAGAAGACAAAAGTTGGCATTTTTAGAGGCTTAGTATTGTTAGGTAGGCGGGTACCAGTTCAAATAACCTGAGTCCAGACCCTGTGCGGACGATATCAAAGCTTGCAAAAGTGCCTCCCTCTGCAAAGGGACAAGACACCGGTTGCTCGGGTGATAGCGCAGATACGACGTCGTCACTCGAGAGGCGACTTCCTTTCTACATACGGAACGCGAAGCTGGAGCCTCAACCCTACTCACGACATACGAGTAAGGATAGAGGTACCAACTGTCGTAACCTATTATGGTAGGCAGTGTGTTTCTCTTGGCTGCCCCGGCTGCATGGCCAGGGGTTGCATATTTTCCAGTCGTCTTTAGATTTTACAGCGGTGCGACCTGCCGACTTTCCTATACCGGCCGGTCTGATGCCCTGTCACTCGTTCTAATTCATTTTTGCCTAACCGTCTGATCCTTTAACGGTTTTAGGTTGTGGTCGCCGCATCCCGTGCGACCTTTCCTATTTTTCTTTCAACCCTCCGACCCTTGCGGTCGAATATTTTTAATTTTTATTAATCCCTTCCAGTTGTCGTATGCGTCGTAACACTGCGTATTGTCACCTAGCAACCTTGGCCTCAATGGTTGAGAAGTTTGCTTCACAGCGTTATGCCAAAAAATTCTCGTTTTTTACTCCAGATCGTCTCCGGTACGGTAACCAATGTCGCTACTGTAATGAATGTAAAATTATGAGCAAATACCCTTGTAAGGGTGTTTGCTCCGACAGTTTTCCTGGATCCCATTAAGCGACGTCCCCGTCGCTGGGGAAACTACATAAAAAAAACGACCGACCAACAGGCAAAACACTTTTTGGACTGTACACATCATATTCCACCCTATCTTTCTTGAACACTTAGGCGCTTTTCTGAGCATCTTAGTTAAAGACTTGATAACGCAGTTGACATACACACAGCTAAGATACACACTTCATCAATCAAAACCAGACACAAGACCAACTCAAATGTGAAAGTGGAAAGTGTTCATTGCTGGCATACTCCATAGATAGAAATCATATATGACTTAGGAGAAAAACTTAGTCGTATCCATAATGTCGAGCCAAAAAAAAATTTAAAACTCGAGTCGCATGTCTCTCTTACCCTCTATTGTTAAGGTATGCATGCTGAGTCAGAAAAGTATAAGAGAGACAATAAAATCTCATGACACCTCATATATCGGAGTACATACTCTATGACATCTCATTTATCCTGTTTACTGACGTACATCATTGCATCTAAGTGGGAAATAAATAACAAACATGTCGCATATTTTACCTCACACTCGACTACTAGAGTATAATATCTTATCTGAAGAAAGGAAAAACGTGAGAGTCTTATTATAGAACTTAGACGAAAGAATCAAAGATTCACCTATCCACCAGTTAGGCGCAAATCTTTCCTAATTTCCCTATATTAAACCCTAACTACTTAAGTAACTGGTATCTGAACCTTTCTTCGGCCTGCTTACTCATGTATCCCTTCATGTCGATAAGCCTCTTGTTCATATCTGTCTTAGCAAACACCCTCAGTCTTACCCTTTTATACCAAGGACAATTTTCTCTCAATTGTATCCCCTTCATGTAGTGCTAACACAACTTTTCCCCTTCCCCTTTTGTCCTCTTGATTGTGAGAAGATGTCTCTGTCAAACTCTTTGCCATTTTCAAAGGAATGAGTTGTTGCTTCTGAGTAATACCTTCTTCTACTTTTCTCTCATCCGTGCAAACTTAGAAGAATTTGTTCAACCATTTTCGAAGTCAGTGACTGAACGGTTTCAGAGGCACTACGCGGTAGTAGGCTCAGTGCTCTCTCTCCTCATTCCCACCTGTCCTCTACCTTTCTTCGATGTTTCCTTTCCTGAGCTCTCATTTTTTCCCTGTCTTTACAACAAGAGAGCTCCAACAATACCTATATTTTAATTTTTGCTCCTCCTTCTACTCAATTATCTTGGTGAACTTCACCCTTCCTTTTACTGATATTAGAAAACTCTGTCTAAGTTATTCTACCTTTTTCTTCATCTTATTTCACTGTCTCTCACACTCGTCATATATCACTCTTCTGTTGAAAAAACTTACTTGTTCCGCTCGCTTATCTTTTCGCATACCTTACTTATTTCATCATCCTATAATTCTCTTGCAGTTACCCCCTCTAAAAGGAAATATTTTCATATTCTGTAGTCACGATTTTTTGACAACCTTATCATCCAGTGACCTTACAATTCTCTGCCGCTGATATATGTCGTTGCCCTTGTCCACCAGTCGCACTCCCGCCGTAAGGCTTCCTGTCTCGTCCCTCCAGGTATGTTTGGGTCAATGCGGTTCCTAAATCTGTCATAAACACCACCTTCAATATCGGTGATTATCAGACCATTCGCTTCGTCAATCTTCCTGACGTGGCAAAACCTCATTGTATGCCCTTCTTGGGTACAATGCCTGCAAACAAAATTTATCAAATCCACTCTTCCTTTCTAAGGTCCTTGACCACTTTCCTGACCAGCATTTCCTCAACCTCTTCCCCAATATTGACCTCGTCCACGATCCATGATCATTTGAGCTCGATTTCTTGCCCTTCGTTGGGCTTCGGTCAATTTAGGAGGTTTAGGTTTTTCTTCTATGTCAATCACTCCCTTATCTCCTTTCCTTTTTTGATTGTCACACCACTTTTTCTCAGTCCTTGCATGTCGGAGAGAGCCTTGATTATCATCATTTGTTTTCTCTCCACTTCCACCAGCTAGCTCGTCTGACAGTCCCTTTGACTGTTCGCTTGTCTTTCCTGTCTCTCTCTAGTTGCATCATTTTTTCTTCCAACTCTCTCACATGTTTCTGTATACTGCTTATTTCTCCTTGCGTTGACGTAGCACCGACTACTTGCTCAGGGCTTTCATAATGATGACTGACAACTTCGCTTTCGGGAACCCTCAAGCTCAACAAACCCTCGAGTTCATTCCAAGTCCGTGATCTCAACATGAAATCATATACTTTTTTGCTCAACCCCTCAAACACGAATAAAGGCAGCATAGTCAACATCGCTTTCTCATCCCATTCCTTTTCAAGGCCAAAGTTGAGGTAATCGCGCAAAAAGTTAGGCAAGTTTTTCCCTTGAAACAACAAAGCTCTAAGGTCTTGGGGCATTGACTCGTTTACAGACTCGCGCCTTAGTGCTTTAGCGAGACGAATTCCTCCAAAGTAAGATCTTAGCCAGACTGCCATCCTTAGTCATTGTCACCGTTGTTGGTCTGTACAAGTACAACAAGTGACAAAGCGTCATGTTGTAAGTCGAAGATAGTTTTTAATAAGCATCTCTTTTCCTATCTTAATAAAACTAAAGGCAACCAATACCGCCAATATACGAACACATAATCTTTAAAACAACCACCTGGCAGAGCGGTTAAAAGGCACCGTAAACATATATGAATCATGTAAGCAGATGAAAAAAACATCTAACTTAGGACTATAAGTTGCGCGCATGAATCGATGAAAGTAATAACATTCACTCCCCACCTACCTTCTTCCGAAGCTCATCAAAGTATTAATTTCTTAGTCTAGGTCATGAGAATCAGTGTACGTGTTAGCAACATAAGTCACACTTTGAAGCTTTCGGTTGAGGAGCACGGACCCCTTTTCTAGGTACAGACTGTATACTATCTCACTCATATAATGCTTGTATCCCCATCATCGTTCTATCAAAGCGGCCTCCGCTGCTGCCTTTATTTTCTCTCGTTTGTTGAAATATTCGTCCACAAGGAACTTGGGTAGAACGTCTCTCAATGGGGAGGAGGTGAGCATATCTTATCAGCACCCCTGACCTTTATAACAACAAATACCGGCTCATCTCCTCTCTCACACATTTCTTTCACCCACTTCGCGGCAGCCATTTCAACTAGTCCTAGTGGTCTCGCGAACAGGTTCTCATGTCCCAGTGCCAGCTTGATACCAAAAGTAATCCAAAAAAAGATGACGAGGTATACAAGGTCACTGTTACAATTGCACTGTCCTCATCATCGTTGAAGCCAGATTCAATCCAAAAAAATATATATATCCTTATTCAAAGATGTACCCCACCAAGAATCGATATATTCATCATCCCTGATTAGTCTTGGTAGGACAACTCCAGCCCGTCCTCTTTTTCAATAGGCAAGACTACATAAGGGTCTTTCTTAGCATACTGCATTCTGACCTTCTTCAGCTACTCTTTGATCTTGTTCACACAGACAAGTGTCCGCCAATGATCTCCCATCACTATACATATTCCCTCCTTTGTATACTATCATTGTTGAAAGGTAGTCTCCAAATCATACCTCACTAACATCGCTCATTTCCAATGTCTAAGACAATTCAAAAGCAGGTGATAATATACTTGCGATAAGGGTTGCCGGCGTTCCGGACGGGCCAAACACCCGAACCCGAACGCCCGAACGTTTGGGACCCCCTCTCGACGCGTTCGGACGTTTGTCCGAATGCGAAACCAAAAAAAAAAAAAAAAAAAAAAAAAAAAAAAAATGTTTCCAAAACTTCTGAAAAAATAATATGTCATGCAGAAGAAGAAACTAAACAACATTTGCCTCAACAGTATATCCAAATTCCTTATCAAATTTGAAATAAAAATTAAATACAAAAAATAAATAATATTAATGAAAATAAGAAAAAATAAAACGAGAACGGAAATTATTGCGTTGGCGAGCAAGTTTTTGACACCGCCATCTTTGGCGATTTTTCATTTGTTTTTAGCTTTGTCAAATGCCATGAAATTTTATACATATATATCTTACATAATAGAGAACCTACAAGTAAAGTTTGAAAAAATAATAATTTTTTTCAGGCCCCGAAATAAAGGGAAAAGAAAAAGTGAAAAGAAAAAAAAAAACAAATTAGTAAGTGGGAAAGGAAGTTTTGACACCACCATCTTTGCCGATTTTTCATTATTGTTTGGCTCCACAGAATGACTTCAAAATTGATAGACAGGTAGATTACATAACAATGAGACAAGTTAGACTGGCATATGCCTGCATAATCAATAATTTTAATAGTTAAATAATATTAGTAAGCGCAGAGACAAGTTAGACTGGCATATGCCTGCATAGTGATAATGAGAAATTTATGGTAACTGTTACGACAGACAACAGTCATGATGTGGTCAATAAGTTCTTCAACGATAAATGTTTTTAGATACAAAAAATAATGAGAATGCTACATTCTACTCTCTTGGCTTTAATAGGAGTATATTGTGTCAAGAGGCAGTGTAATCCCTTAAAAGGGTTAACATCTTAGACTCCTGAGCCCCGCTCAAGGACCAAGCCTCACTGCTCTACCCTCCGATTCCAATATCTGTTTCCTGCAGACTTTTGTCAATTAGTTGACAACCCCACTATACACGTTCCGGGATGCTATATCTCATATCGTGCTGATGAACCCACTTGTCACAAAGATAGTTGGGGAATCACCCCCTGCTTCCTTGCGGCAGGTAGTAGTCGCCTTTGTCATTGACCATGGTCTAGCAAGGCCCAAATATTTTCCTCCTTCTCAGTAGTAATGTAGTCACCAGTCCTCAAAGGGTTAGGTGACAACGCCCCACTATGGACCAGGAATATAGTTCCGGCGCGGGTCTCACTACTACTTTAGAAAACAATTTTATAGCCCCTTCAAGCCATCTTTCAGGGAAAGAATAACTTAGGATTGCAACTCCCCCAAGAGTAAATTCTACACATTGACCACCTCTTCAGAGAATCTCTTCTCCCAAGAAGTCGGTCACTCCATTCACCTCCAAACCCGCGTCAAACGTGGATTTTGCGTAGCACTTCTACTATTTAATAGGAGAGCAAACCAATCATATAGGTTCATATAAACGGATAGTCATATTGATTAGCTCATAAGGATGGATTAAGGCGCACAGTTTAAAACAAATAAACTCAGTTGGGTAACTCGGCAAACAACCATGAATAAAAAATGCATTAGATAGATAGTCTCATATGAATAGTATTAAATATGCTTGACTCAAATAAACTTGTCACAGATGAATAAATTTACATAGATAAGTTCAATGAATGGTCTTAAAATAAAGAAATTTAAGCGCTTAGATTCAGGCAGATGATCTTGGAGTAGATGAATTTTAACAGATAGCCTTATCCATGAATCTTGTCAGCAAGTTAAACATAAACAGGATGATTCAACACCAAACTCCTCACTGCCTTACTGACTGCACTCAGGACCAGGAGCCTTTGACTGCCACTTATAGACGAAATCGACCTCTAAATTTCTCCCACGGACGGACTCGACTTATATTGACTTTTTCCTAACACTGGACTTTTATTAAGAACCCATAGCAAATGAGGGTCCCCACTGACTCTACCTATATTTAGACTCTCTTGTATCCCTAGGTATGTCTTCCACTCATTGGCATTCTACTAGAACTCTCCTACCCTTCTCTTGCTATAACCGATTAATTGATATTTTTACTTATGAAGAGAAATTTGTGCCTATTCAAGACAAAAACATATAGGAAGCGCCTCACACCTATCTAGATCGCCTATCCCTAACGAGGTGCCAACACCTTTCCTCAACTCCCATTTTTCTTCCCAGACGGATATCCCCTTCGTTATGGGTATTGCTACTTACAAGGGAAGAAGTGCATAAATCATCGTGACTTATTCCCCCTCGAGTGTGTTTTTTGTCTGATGACCTAGATGAGTACTAAATCATTACTTATCGTGGTCAACCTTCGTGTTGACGGGACGACATCTTTAAATGATCCCTTTGTACAATAGGTATGAAATCAGCCCACATAATTCTATATGACAAAGGAAGAATAGTGCCAAAGTGATACATAACCGATGATCCGCAGGTGCAGCCTGAGACACTACGGGAGGGTCAGACACATGCGGCGGCGGCGGAAGAGCAGGTCGAGGCGGCTAAGGAAGGACAGTCAACTGCTGAAGCCGACGTACCATAGAAGAAGAGGGAGAAGTATATTCCATTGGATAAGTACGAGGAGGCAGTTCGAACCGTGGGGGCGGAGCGCCGTCATGTTGCTCGTATTTATATGAATAATAGGTTATCCTTTTAGGGGACGGCGTGCGTTCGTGCAAGTCTTCCTGATGTTGACGCAATCTCACCTCTTCCGACTTTTTCTCCTCTTCCTCTTCTTCCTCCCGCTCTTCTCTTTCCTTTGTCAAATCAATAGGTCTATCTGTAGCCTTTCCTTGTCGTCCACCTCTTCCCCTTCCAACTCCTGATCCGCGCAGCATGGCTGGAGAAAGGTATTACTCGGCGCACCTTCCTAGCCACCTACCGATTAAGGTATCGCCTATGTATAGCGATACGTACCATTTATTAAGGAATCTAAATTTTGCGGCGTAATATAATCTCCTTAACTACTTTATCTAGAGGATCTTAATTAAAGACTTCATAAACGGGAGTATGCGAGGTCAACGTAGAGATAAAAAATATTATGGTCGGAAGGAATTAGCGCAGTCAAAAACCTCTCGTGCAGATTCGACAAGAAATCGTCAAATCCTATTGTGTCAATCGGCTCATCCGCTATCCCTACCGACTCTGCTTTTATGAAGACTTCATGATCCTTAGCCGCTACTTGCATACTCCCCCCCATGAGCAGACTCGGGAGCAACTACCTCCTTGGGAATATGATAGAAGTGTCGACTAAGGTTCACAAGGCTCCAGTACTCATCTTATCTCAAGAGGAACTCTTACTTATAAATCATCAATTATCCATATTAGCTATGTTACTAACTAGTGAAAGCTACATGACACTCTACTTCTTCTTTTTGTCGTTTTGCTAGGGTTTCAATTAACCAGACCCAGGTTTGTTCACATAGGACCCCGACAGGCAACCGAAGGTCCCCGGCAACAGCGCCACCTGTCGCGCGCGGCAGTCCCGCACCCTGCTGGGAGCGCTGAACCTCACGGTCGTGTCACATAGGATTTATTTCTTGAAAAACAGTAAGTCACCACTCCGACCGTGCTCGCCGGCTATACCTCTCACGATGCTCCACGACAGGTCGGGGCGTCGCGAGGTACAACTTACCTCTACCCGAGAGGTTGTCACCACCCTTAGGTAGGCGTATCCCTGCTGAGCTACCGGCTCACATGCGAAGACTTTTACATGCCTTTGTAGAGGTAGGTCGGTCGAGGGCGTTTACTAGATCGTTGTAGCATAAAATGGGGTACGTGCGGTAGGACGCCTAGAACTGACCCGTTAGATATTATGGTCGAACTTTTAAAACACAATTTATTTCCGCTACTACGTAATGTATTATTCTCTTGACAAATATCAATCAAACCATCTTTCTACCAAAGGACGTCCTATCTTTCTTAACTGATAATGACTTAACTGAATATCAGGTAATATAAAAGTTATACAAGACAATAATGAGGATGGGGTTATTACCGTCAAGAACCCTTCCCACTTTTACAAGTCACGCACAAAACATAC
Source organism: Chara braunii (assembly GCA_003427395.1). Taxonomy (NCBI): domain Eukaryota; kingdom Viridiplantae; phylum Streptophyta; class Charophyceae; order Charales; family Characeae; genus Chara; species Chara braunii. The sequence goes on from BFEA01000194.1 coordinate 601,109, forward strand.
CTGCACAGAATAATGCAAAGACAGTTCACATGCCGTGCACTAACGCCGTCAACCATCAACCATTGACCTTGTCTCTCACTTCCCAAACTATGTATGACAGCCTTATCTTTCTTGAGACGTAAGTGCAAACCCCTCACATTTCTTCAAAGGACCATTGAGAGTGACTAGGACCATTCAGGCAATGACCACAGGTGACAGTTTTACTGACCACAAGGTTTGACTTTAGAGGTGGGTATCAAGTCAAAGGGAAAAAGTTGAATCGGTAACAACTGACTTGTTATCGAAAGATAACAGAAAGTTTAGTCATTTCCATAGAACCTTTTTCTTGAAATGCAGTAGATAAACAGGGAGCTGCACACACACAGGTCAACAAGGATTCAACACCCCCACTCGATTTCTCACATATTGATATCTAAGGGTCAAACCCTTAGATATGGGTAGTGAGCTCTGGGATCGACACCCCAGGTTTAATCCCTAGTTTATGCGACCCGCACAAGAGCTCCGTACTATCACGTGATAAGGCCCACTTCATGAGTGCATTAGGATAATCCTAACAATTGTATCATGTTGTCCTTCCAAAGTTGACCGACCTGAGACCGGGTTAGTTTAGGCAGAAGACGAGTGTTTAGGGTATTCATATAGGAGTACCCTACCCCCATGTAAGTTAGTATCAGAATCAAGTAGGTAATAGACAGACCCCAACAGAGGTCCCTCTACTACTTTCCTTGGGTAATAAGTAGTCCAGCCGTTAAACAAGTAATACGATGACTCCTACAGAAGCCTCCCTATTACCGGTCTGGTGGTAAAACTGCCCGAGGGAGAACAAGATAGGAAAGAAAGAGTAGCAATGTGTTTTCCTACTCTTTGCAGGTTGTTAGCCAGTCTTAGACTCAAGCGTGTGAATAGGATGACCCTCCTTGGAGCCCCCTACTACACCTTGAATAAGTGCAAAAATCGAATTTTCCTGAGCCGTTAATAAGAAAGGAAGTTAGTATCAAAAATCCCCTGAGTTTACTTTTCACAACAAGCAGATCCTAGTTAATCGAGGTGGTGAGGTAGCACACACAAAAGTACCGCCACCTTCTGATTATGCCAATCGTCCCAGCCTCAAAGAGCGAGTGTCCAACCCATACATGGATTTTCTACCGCTTTCGGAGACTGGTTCGGTAGGCTAACAGGGCGGCCCACATAAGAGTCTCCCTTTATTATTTCTAAGTGTCAGACCCCTCTTCCCTTCACGACGGCAGTCGATCCGGTAAGTCAACTCACACATGAGTACCTCATTTAATTCATAAGTTAGTGTCAAACACCTCTTTCCGTCACGACGACAGTCGATCTGCCGGATAGTAAGGTAAATCGCCCATGAGTAATTCACTTAGTTCATAAGTTAGTGTTAGACACCTCTTTCCGTCACGACGACAGTCGTTTCGATAGATAGTAAGGTAACTCGTACATGAGTACCTGATTTAGTTCATAAGTTAGTGTTAGACACCTCTTTCCGTCACGACGATAGTCGATCTGACGGGTAGTAAGGTAACTTACACATGAGTACCTCATTGTCAACTCTCAGTAAAGTTAAAACAAGCAAAAGCAGCATGACGGCTCACACATGAGCCCATATCACATCATTTTGTTCTTCAACCCGAACAGTCTTAGGTTCCCTCCTCCCTTCCTTCCATCAAGCAGGGTTCTTACGTCAATCATATAATCCTTTTTCATTTTGATACACTTGAGTAATGAAGAAAGCATAAACAGTATATCACGCAGTCATACAGGCAATCCAATAGAAGGGTGTAGCCTGTAAGGGTATATGGGAAAGGGATAGGTTACGCGTACCTCATGGTTCCCTGCCTCTAGAGTTCCTTCTGAATTCCGGCAGAGCTCCCGCAATCGCCCTGGTGTCGATCATGTCTAGTCTACGTATTTGATTGTGCGGACCTTTAAAGTTGGCAAAGCAAGGGTTATCTTAGTGAGAATCAACATCAAATACTTCTAGAAGGAGAGGTAGGTGTCTGAGAGGATCCATCAAAGACAAGAATGGAGGAGGATGGAAGAGTCAGGCACCATCACACAGTGATAATGTCTCTCTCCTCTCCAATGCCCCGCACTCTCTTCCTCTCTGACCCCTGCTTATCTCATGATGTTTTAATAGTGAAACAACAACCAATAATAATAATGATGATAATAATAATAATAATAATAATAATAATAATAATAATAATAGTAATAGTAATAGTAATAATATCAATACTAGTAGTATCCGAAGGTAAGTATGCAAAGGCGAAATGACAGATTGCAGATTACGAGGTTATACTGAAAGCCAGAAAGTTTGACATTGTCCGGAATATCAGTAATGCACCACTACCACACCAACGGAGAATCAGAACATCGCATCAGATCGTCAATGGGAGCATACTCTCGCGGTAACGAGCATATGTGTGTCGGGTCCTCCTTCCTACTTAGTGTCTAGATGAAGATCATACAGATTACTAGCACCCTACGAGTTGACAACGCATTCAGTTGACATCAGTTGCAAAACCGAAGTATATGACGATGTCGACCCCCGTAGACTGTCGGCAGGGTTAGTTATGTGCCTGTACATCATCGACCGCGCCCTTCTCTCTCTCTCTTTTTCTGTGTCCATCTGTTTGTGTGTCTGTGTATCTGTTTGACTGTGTGTCTGCATATGTCTTTCCGTGTCACGTAGGGGTTAAGTCTATAGTCGGGGTCCTATTGTAGGATTTTGAAAGGCCGGGGTCTTATCTGCTACAGTTTTAAGAGGTCAAGGTCGTAGCTGCTACAATCTGAAAAGGTCAAGGTTGTAGTTGCTATTGTCTGAAAACGTCAAAGTCGTAGCTGCTACAATCATGGAAGGTCAAGGTCGTAGCTGCTACAGTCTGAAAACGTCAAAGTCGTGGCTGCTACAGTCCTCGAAGGTCAAGGTTGTAGCTGCTATTGTCTGAAATCGCCAAAGTCGTAGCTGCTACAGTCTGGGAAGGTCAAGGTTGTAGCTGCTACTATTGCCTGAAAACGTCAAAGTCGTAGCTACTGCAGTCCTTAAAGGTCAAGGTCGTAGCTGCTACAGTTACCGAAAGGCCAAACTCTACAGACTTCCGGAAGTGGCCTTTCGGCGCAGACTCACGTTTAAACAGAGGCAAGTGGGCAAGTGGTGGAGCCAACCTCAGTACGTTGTCCACGCGACTGCAGTAAGTTTGCGGAGCAAACCCATGCAGTCAGCGGTACCGGTCCCAGTCAGTCAGAGTCCAGTCCAGCAAGTACCGTATGAGACTGTGTGCACTGGGCCTGGGAGAAAAGGCCAGACCATCGGCTACAGAAGTATAAATCAAGAGGCCGCATTCCTGCGTGAGTCATGCGGAAGTGCTGCTACAATGACTTGTGCGGGGTGGTCTGCAGTGACCCCGAAGACGAAGTGGGCAAGAAGAAAGAGCTTAGACATAGCGATAGGTTAGCAGCGGCCATAGCTGCCATAGCCGTAGTTAGAGTTTAGTGTGTGTGTGTCTGTGTGTATGTTAAGAGTACCTCGTATGGGATATCCAGGGTGATCCTGTGTATGCTAACAGAGAGAGTTGTGTGGGCGCTGAGTCGCCGTAGCCATTGAAGTAAACTTGAATCTGAATTGTGTTCTCGGTTACCATATCTCTAAGATCTGAGTGGGCGCTTGTCGCCAGTTTGCTGCGCATATGTTTGAATGCATGAGAAGTGTGAATGAAAGCGAGTCTGATTTCACTAATAATAATAATAATAATAATAATAATAATAATAATAATAATAATCATAATAAAATATAATGATAATAATAATAATACCAATCAATCAATGAAAATAATAATAAAAGAAATAATAAAATTAAATCATACCAAATGCACGAAAAATGAGCGATAGCGAACCTCGGAAATCAAACAGCATCATTCATATATGACCAGATAGTTATGACCTCGAACCAACAGCAGAATTGTATCACGAGTTTCAGCAAATAAGGAGACACCAAGAGCTCATAATTGACAATGCTGGTACGTCTCATCATCATCATCAATGAAGAACCAATGTTGATATCCTATCCGGCGCTCGGCGCGCAGACTACAGATGGTAGATCCTATCTATCCTATACTACAATGCCGAATCATGACGTCAACAACTCTCCCGAAGTACGAGCATACAGTGACCAATGTCGCACGCTTCCAGCACCATGTATGTCTCTCACCTTATTCACAACCTCGTTCCCCAACACACAAATGCCACGTGTACCCAGGGATCAAATCCTGAAATAACAGGTTAGTATTGTTTGGGACCGTTAATAATAATAATAATAATAATAATAATAATAATAAAAATAATAAAAATAATAAAAATAAAAATAACAATGAATAATAATAAACAGTAATACCAATAATAATAATATAAAGAAACAAGCTACCTTACCTGCCTGATACCGTCATGCCGGGCACAACTCCACTACGTCGTCGACCGATGCATTACACGTCCCATAAGTCTCCGCCCTCGCATATGGTAGGCACTGGATGCATGGCTGTGGCCATCTGCACCACTCGGATGGCCAAGAGTGCAGGGCTCCCAACCAAGTCACGACACCTTCAAACGGAACTCGCCGTGGTGAGTACGGACATGGAGACGACATTACAACAAAACCGCAACCGCTCTCCTTGGATCCTACGGGGTGAGGACGTCGAAGCTGAGTGGTGATCGTTCACCACTGCCTCCTCCCGCTTCACGCCCAAATTGTTAGCAAAATGAGGTAAGTTATCCCCCTCCCTCTCTTTCTTCTCCTTCTCCCTCTTCTTCTTCTTCTTCTTCTTCTTCTTCTTCTTCTTCTTCTTCTTCTTCTTCTTCTTCTCCTTTTTTTGCTTCGTCATTCTCGACGTTCTTTTACTTTGTCTTACCGTGCTCACCTTTCTTTCTCCCTACACCCCGCATGCACTCTTTTCTCGTTACCTTGTGTACTCTCATCGTCCTTCGATTCACCATCTCATTGGCTCCCCACTCTATTATCTCTCCTTTTCCATTCTTCATCTTCCTCATCTACTCTCCTTTCCTCACGTGTCTCCTTCTTGCACACGGCCATCTCCTTCGCTTTGCATGTTCCACCTCCACCCCCGCTTCTTCTAGGCACTTCCTCCCCGCTAGCTATGTTCCGCACCCATTCTCCATCTCCCTCCTTCCGCCTCCTTCCTCCGTCTCCTTCTTCGTCTGTTCCCTTTTCTCACGCTACCTCGCTACTTCACCTGTGCGTTGTCTCCATTGCTCTCGTTTTTGCATGCCTGCGCGTCCTCCTCGCGCGCCTCTTTCTTCAGCGCAGCTACCTTTTTCCCGTCGCGCGGTCATCTTTTCCCCGTTGTCTCCTTCCCGGCCTCTTCATGTGCCATTTCGCCCGTCCCCTCGCTTGCCATCTCCTCATCTCGCTTGCGCTATCTTCATTGCATTGTTCGTTGCCACCTCCGCCTCTGCGTGCTTTTCTCTCCCGCTTCCCCTGCTAAGTTCCTACTCCCTCCTCCCCCTAGCTCTCACTAAGTCGCCCGAGCACGCCGAACTTCAACTCACGAACTTCGTGCTATCACGGAGTCAGATACAGTCTGACTTAGCTTCACTCAAAGCACTACCGCAGCGGTGGGGTATCGAGCACTTTTCTCGGGAACGAATCTGGCCGAGAATCGAGGTAAGTTCAAGGAGAAATCGTACAAATTAAAAAGTAAAGAAAAAGAAACGAAAAATAGACTGAATGAGAAATGAACGAAGAAGAAAAAATAACAAAAAAAAAGAAAGAAAAGGCAGAAAATCCAAAAAAAAAGAAAGAAAAGAAAAGCAAAATCGAACAGAATCTAACTTCTAACTACCTTAGATCGCCAAGTGGCGGACCCCCGATATAGCAGGAGCTCAAGACTTAACTAACCTACTAATTGTAACTAATTCCTAAAATACGGAGGTCGAGGGTTCGAATCCCCGCCGCCCGAGGTCGGGGTAAAGGCACAACTCCCTTATAGCATAAAAGGAGCTAGCATTCGGGTCAAGGCAGATTCGATCCACATATCTCTAACTTAACAATCTGCCCTGAAACCGACTGAGCTAGTTCCCATGTTGAGAAAATAAGGAGCAACTCTACTATGTATAGAGTACTGGCTCAACCCAACTAGCGGTCTGAGCCTGTTTCTAAGTGTGTGTGTGTGTATGTCTGTTGGTCTGTGTATCTCTCTGAGTGTTTGTTGGCTTGAGTGTGTGTATGACCTGTAAGGGCACTTGATTGCTTGGAAGCCTTGAAGGGTCTGTACTTACCTATGGCTGTGACATTGAGGGTTCAGATGGGGAAAACACTCACGCGGCAGGAAAAAACCCCCGCCATACTAAAAAGCAGCGGAAAACACTCAAGTAACAGGTAGGTCGGTACCATACCAAGTTGAGGTAGGTGTGCCGATTACTTAAGGCCGAGCAGAAGAAGACAAAGTTGGCATTTTTAGAGGCTCAGTATTGTTAGGTAGGCGGGTACCAGTTCAAATAGCCCGAGTCCAGACCCTGTGCGGACGATATCAGAGCTTGCAAAAGTGTCTCCCTCTGCAAAGGGACAAGACACCGGTTGCTCGGGTGATAGCGCAGATACGACGTCGTCACTCGAGAGGCGACTTCCTTTCTACATACGGAACGCGAAGCTGGAGCCTCAACCCTACTCACGACATACGAGTAAGGATAGAGGTACCAACTGTCGTAACCTATTATGGTAGGCAATGTGTTTCTCTTGGCTGCTCCGGCTGCATGGCCAGGGGTTGCATTAATTTTCCAGTCGTCTTTAGATTTTACAGCGGCGCGACCTGCCGACTTTCTTATACCGGCCGGTCTGATGCCCTGTCACTCGTTCTAATTCATTTTTGCCTAACCGTCTGATCCTTTAACGGTTTTAGATTGTGGTCGCCGCATCCCGTGCGACCTTTCCTGTTTTTCTTTCAACCCTCCGACCCTTGTGGTCGAAGACTTTTAATTTTTATTAATCCCTTCCGGTTGTCGTATGTGTCGTAACACTGCGTATTGTCACCTAGCAACCTTGGCCTAAATGGTCGAGAAGTTTGCTTCGCGGCGTTATGCCAAAATATTTTCACTTTTTACTCCAGACCGTCTCCGGTACGGTAACCGGTGTCGCTACTGTATAGAATGCAAAATCATGAGCAAATACCCTTGTAAGGGTGTTTGCTCCTACAGCGCGCAACTTGTTTTTTTTTAGTGAGCCACGGCGCGTTCGGCACCACTTCACTCAAGGTCAGTCAGTTGATTGACTCAGATTTTCCTTCACACCTATGTGAACCCACACTTTGCTTGGTCCTGTTCATTGAATGTTCGCTGAAAAAAGGTAGAGGAAAGTTTTGCGTATCGTGCATGTGAATCGAAAGGTATGACTTGAGCATGGTATTGCACTGGTTTTCTCTTGAACTTGTTGTTTCTGCGTGTTGTGCATGTAGGTAGAAGGATGCTTGCAAATGAGATTGATTATGCCTAATTGAGAAAAGGAAAAATGATTGTCTTCTTTTTACTTCTCACCTACCTGCATGCCAAAAATGATTCGTTGTTTTGAAAAACGTTAATTTTGTGTGTACGTAGAATGAATTCGATTGAAATATGACAGATAAGGTCAGATGGACTTAACCTTTCTCAAGGATTGACCCTTTATATCCTAAATGACTTTATCTACCTTTACATGTCCAAATGATTCTCATTCTCCATCACCTCTGACTCTTTTTCATCTAAATTACCTTGTAGTGGACGCTTTCTCTCTTTCAAGGAAGCATCTGGGACGGGGGTTCATTGCTTTAGGAGCGACCCTGTTATCGACCCAGAATGGACCGTTCTACGGGGGGGTACTTTGTCGATTCGGTGGAGACGGCCCGACTTATGAGATCTGAGTCTTGTGCTCGGGCGAGAAGGAGGAGTACCCCAGACCACTTCCTAGAGGGAGAGATGTGCAACACCTCAAGTAATGTACCTGATCAAGAATCATTCACAAAACAATGTGTTATCTAATAAAACTAAGGATTTGTGAAGACGAATAAACGTGTTTAATCTTAGGTCGGCGGTATATGGAATGAATAACTTTGGCAGCGCATCAAAAACTAAGGTTGTCGGACTACCGTGTCGGCTGCATATATGTTATTGTCTAAAGCCAACTCCTCGTTGGCGGCTGTATGATTTTTGTGGAGTTCGACCTAGGGTGGTCGAGTGTTAATTTGATCTTGTGTTATTGGATGTACCTAATGATGATTTACATTCGTTCGGTTATCATTTCAGATTGGATATATGTTCATGTCGACTACGACCGATTCTTTTTTTATGTAACTATGTGTGGTTGTTATGCTTTTTTTTTTTTAACTGGTGACCAAGGGGACTAGGATATTGGAGGTTTCACAATTGGTTGAGACTGCCCTAGTCGACCGGCGTACGCTTCGTACTTAGGAGATCAGGGCCCTAAGGAACGAATGACGTTCGGGTTCAATAGGCGTTTTAATCGCGCGTACCTACACTACAGCAAACGAGCAAACGCCCTCGATTGACCCACCTCTGCAACTGCATGTAAAAGTTTCCGCACTTGGGTCAGTAACTCGGCAGGGATACGCCCCTAAAGGTGGTGACAGTCTCTTAGGGAAGCAAGTTTATGCTTCGCATGAACCTGTCCTATCGTAGAGGACCGCGGGATGTACAGTTGGCCCACCCGGCTAGAGTGGCGAAGGGACGACGCGACCTCGACCGTCTCGGTGGTCTGCGGGATTAATTATGCGTCGTCCCCGAGTTGTCTCTTAGGTTATGTTTTGTTTAAACTCCTGCGTGACATGGCCGAGAGGGCCCTTGCCTCTTCGCGAGGAAAGGTGGTAATACGTCTGGACTCCCTCTACATAGTCCTCAACATGCATAGTGACAGTGAAGACACTAAATGTGGGGTCTTCTAATTTTTTGACTTTCAACCCTAGCCTTAGCTTTTTCAGCGCTCTAGCTGCGAGTAACCACTGAATCTATAAGGGCTCTTACTCTACTTCTACAAACTTCTACGTCTACTAAAACTAGTTCTCCTCTACTCTCCTTCTTCATCTTGGCCCAAGCGGGCATTCTCTCCTTCAGCTCGTCAGCCACGCCTGTGAGGGAAGTGCCTAAGGAGACTCTAGCACAAGCAGCCTCTGTGCAGTTATCTAGGCACCGACCTGCAACCTCTGCCATCAGCACATGTGGTGTGGGAGTTTCTTGTCTGCTCGCGCTCATTTCCCCACATGGCCTTGTGGTAGGGGCAGTTGCTACCCCTACCGGCGGCTGCCTTTTGACCTTTGGGCAGCCGAACGGGTCTTCCTATACTTGGACAATATTTGATGATGTGGCCAAGGTCACCGCAATATATGCACTGCCCCTGATCCACACGCTGTTGTCATAAGCGTTGGTCCAATCCTAAGTCTTCCCAAGGCCGACCCTGTGGCAGCCCTGGGTGTCATCCGCCTCTCCAATAGGGTGACCTGTTTCCCCTATTCGGTGATTTATTCCCTCTATTGGGCGACCCATTCCTCGAACGGTTTTCCGGGGGACCTTGACCCCTTCCTCCCACTTGGCGGTTTCCTCCTCTACCGCCAACCCCCTGATCGCTCTAGGAACAGCCCTCTGAGGCCCGGGCCCCTTGGCCTTGGTCTCTACCTCCTCCTTGCGGCCTCCCTCCAGCCGCGACAGCAGCGTCGGTCCTCCCATGACTAATGCTAATGTCCTCTTCCTCGAGCCCCCACTCAATCTGCTCGTAGGGGACTTCGTCTACACCACCTTCATCTAAAGTAAGGATCAAGCGATCCTTGGTCTTGACCTGTCCTGAGATGGTGCGACCTTTTCACTTTTTGCCCTTGTCTAAGTCCTTATGCCAAAAAGTGGAAATTGACATGGAACGTGTTTCAAAAGTTACCACTTCCCTGCTCAATGCATCATAGGTCATGGTAGGCTGCTGACTCTTCTTAAAGAAATGCCCGCACAACTGTTCAGGCATCGCACGATAGAAGAGATTGACCAGTTGGGTCTCAGTGACCCCATGGTCCGGGATGGTGACTAGCTCGTCCATCACACCCTTAAGTGCTCTAGCACTCTTCCACTTACGAATGTGGATGGTTTGCAATTTATCGGAGGCTTTGACACTGCGTGAGACATCTATGAATCGTTCACGCAATAATTTAAGGAAATCAGTGAGGGGGGTGAACGCGTAATAAGTGACTAAATCATCATTACAGTTGGTGGCGCGACACAAGGAACGAAGAAGCTCGCTGCTTCTTCTTGACGGGCATGGACGGCTATAAGGACATGCTCATCCGGGGAGACCTTCTGCAGATGTACGTAAGTTTTAACATTGGCTTCCCAATTGTTAAAATTATCCTCTTTCTTCCCGCTATAGGAGTCAGGGAAATTGACCTTGACAGGCTCCCTTCAGGGATGTGCTTCCTCCTCCTTGGGAGCAACCAGTCTAGTGCCTTTTGGGGCGCCCGTGCAATAACGCTATGTGCCCTCTAGGCGGGCCTTCACCTCTGAGCCCACCTGCGTTGCTAATTCCCTTGCAAAGTCCCTGAGTTGCAGACGTATAGAGCGCAAGGAAATGTCTTGACCTCTACCAAACAGATATTGTTCTTCTTGGACCTGGGCCAGGCGCTGTATGTTTCTCGTCATGATCTCCATCTTCCCCAGTAGGTCTACCTGCGTTGCCATCTGCGGTCTTTGCTTCTCTACCTCCTCCAATTCTTTCGCCGCCTGGCTCGCCGCCTCCATTTTCCTTTTCTTCTCCCTCATCAGTCGGAACTTCCACTCCATCCTCTTCTCATCTTCTATCGTCTGCCGCTTGAGTGGGTCTTCTTCTGCATCGCCCTCTCTCATGGCCGCCTCTTATTCTTCCCTGGTCACATACATTAGTGCCTAGTGCCTCCTCCTCTTCTCCCAGGGATAAACCAGCAACCTACTCCGTAATCTTCTTCTCAATCCGATCTTCCTTTGTTTCACTGGATTCTCCTCTTCCTCTTGTCCTTCCCCTTTCCAGTGACTGTTCTTCTTCCTCTTCCTCCTCTTCTACCGCCTTGAGCTTCTCTTTTTCTTTTTTCTTTAACCTCTTTTTTTCTCTGGCCATCTCCTCCTCAATCTTCTTCAACTTCGCCGCCTGTTTTTCTATCAAGGCCTTATTCTTGGCCTCCTGCTTCTCTCTTCTCTCTTTCAGGATGGCGACGACCTTCGCATCTTGCTCTGCTGTATAAGGGGAGGTGCTCGTACCTGTACGCGTGTCTACCATGGTGACAGACGCACAACCAAGTGACGGTTCCGCTCCTCACCACTTAGACGTTCCCCCTGACCAGCTTACCGAAGACTGACTCAGTTTATGGATTAGAGGATCCGTATAGAACCCTGTCAACTATGGTCTCTAGCCTGGACTCTAATACTACAGCCGTCACTACAGTATCTATTGCTGACCAGGAGGCATTTAAGGAGATCCCCGCAACTCCTCAGAAATTCTTTAACGTCGCAAAAAGGACGACGTGGTCAGCAGATCCTCTCATGACTTAAACGGCCCATTCTGCAGCCAACAACTCGGATTTTAGGCCTACCGTGCCACACCGAGCAGCCCGCCAGTCAGTACCGGTCCTTGGGAGGGTTCGTGCCCTCCGGGACAGTCGAGTCGTCAGACACAGTCTTTAGCCCTATTCAGCCCGTGTGGGTTTGGTCAACGAGGCCCTATCCTTCATACACGGAGTCCTATCACCTGGACAGAACAGACTCAATGCAGAAAGAAGAGACAAACAGACTCAGACTCAACAAGTACCATAGGGTGAGTGCACATCCATAGGGCGAGGGGATAGGCTAAGGGCTTGGCGAGATCATACCAACTCCAACTTGGTCAAAATCGTGGTCAACGGCTCAGGTCAACGCCTCGGTCAACGCTTGGTCAACGCGGTCACACCCCGGTCAACGCTCTGGTCAACCCTCTGGTCAACGACCCGTCAACCTCTAGGTCGGCTATGGCTGTCGGCACCTTCTTCCTCGCCAAACTCCCTTCTCTTCCTCCTCCACCTTTCTTCTTTCTTGCCCTGTCTCCTTCTTTTTTTTGTATTTTGTTCACCCCCACTGTTTGCCTTCCACTTCGTTGTCCCTCCTTCCTTCTTCCTCTCCGATCTCTCCTCCCTTCCCTACTTTACTTTCCACTCTCCTCCGTGTCCCGAGCTCCGCGGCTATGGCCGCTACTTCATCTTGGACCGCACAACCAATCTCGTATCACTCAACTCTCTCTCTCCGTGGTGATGTCTTTAGCGCAGGTGCGTAGCGAACCAATCTTGTATCACTTAGTTCTCTCTCTCTCTCTCTCTCTCTCTCTCTCTCTCTCTCTCTCTCTCTCTCTCTCTCTCTCT
>BFEA01000194.1:615369-631257 GCA_003427395.1 Chara braunii
ACCCCCCCCCACCTCATATCGATCAATCAATCAATCAATCAATCAATCAATCAATCAATCAATCAATCAATCAATCAATCAACCAACCAATCAATCAATCAATCAATCAATCAATCAATCAATCAATCAACCAATCAATCAACCAATCAATCAATCAACCATTCAATCATTCAATCAATCAATCAATCAACCAATCAATCAATCAATCAATCAATCAATCAATCAATCAATCAACCAACCAACCAATTAATCAATCAATCAATCAATCTTTTTTTTTTTTTTACTCCCGGGACCCCCCCCCAAAAAAAATCTAATTTTTTTTTTTTTGAATGGGGGGGTACCCTCCGACACCCCCAGCCCATCCTCTTCCTCAACACCCTCTCGAAAGGTCACGTACGGAGGGCCCAAAGTCCGTACGTATGGCCCGTACCGGGGCCCGGGTCCTGTACGTACGGTCGTACGGGAGTACGTATGGCCCGTATTCATACGGCCGTATACATTGCCCCTCGCCACCTGTACCCTCAATCGACGATTTTAACATCGCAAGGATACAAATCGAGCACCAATTGTTAAAAAAAACATCATAACCTAACACAGGGGTGACAAGTTTCAGTCCCTCTCACTCGATCAACCCTGCACTCTCTTCAACACGGGCGCCACGTGTCAAAAACAAAAGGTGCACATGACACCCGTAGTGTGCCGTATCCCCGCTACACAACGGAAACACCCATTGTTGGGCTCCCTGAACAACTGGTGCGCACATCCACACACCGCGACGTTGACGAACTACAACCTCGAATGCAAACTACCAACCCCAAGGCGGGACGAAACAACGAATCTTCCCTCCTACCAATGCTGCAATGACTACACTTTCACGCGCTGCTGTCCACCATGTGAACATGACTCAATCGTGTTTCATTCGTTCCGCTAAAGCATCCCACAGGGCCAACGTTTCGTGTGTCGACGTAATCATCGACACAGGTTGAAGGGGTTCTTCGATCCCCAGGTCCACATGTTGTCGCACACCATTAGCGTCGACCTCCCATAGCAGATTCTCGTCGAACATAATTCCAGCGTCGATCAGTATGGTGTGCAGTATACAGACAACGGTGAACTGCTGCGGGAGCGTGTCCAGGTTTGTCTTGTGCGTCCGCAGAAACAACCGCCATATGCCCTTTAGCCTACCGAACGCCCTCTCCACCGCTCCCCGTGCCACCTTCTGCTTGTTGTCAAACCGCTCCTCGTCGACGTGCTGATTGACGCCTCCATACGGGACGACCATCCATTCCGAAGGGGGGTAGCCATTCAAGTTGTCCGTTAGGATGTAGTCGTTCGTCCGCACACCGAACGGCCCATAGTGTCACAGGGGGACCATGAAACAACGACCCCGACTCCACGCGTTGCCACAGGCTGGACAATTGGAGCACCCTGATGTCGTGGCAACTACCTGGGTATCCCATGTGCACATCGAGCACACGCAAGTCCAGGTCGGCGACAACCTGCGTGATGATGGAGAAACGACGCTTCCTGTTATAGTAGTTTTTGCTCGGTGCGTTCGCCGACTTGTCCACGTAGATGTGAGTACAGTAAATGCAACCGTGGCAATTGGGGAACCCTTTATCAGCGAACGCCCGCGGAACGACGAGCTTACAAACTCCAACCGGCCAGGCAATCTTCTCTCCGTACACCCGGAGCAGTGCGACAGTGACGTCGCGAACGGCAACCAGGCCAGAAGCTCTGCCAATCCCGAAGTTGCACGTGTTGTTCTCGTACGTCTCCCCCGATGCCCACCTGTACAATGCGTAGACCACAATCAGGTCTGGCTGCAAAGGCTCTCTATAGAACGTCACCTACCGCTGAAGATGAGGCGCACACTCCTCCGCGATTTCCCTGGACACTCATGGCGACATGCGTAGCTTCTCCCGGAAGTGGTCGTCCGTCGCGTCGTCGTCTTCCCAAGTGCCTCCTGTCCCGCGCTTCATCCACCACCTCAGCGTCGCTCGAGGAATCAGTCGGCAACCCAACGCGTAGCACAACTGAACAACAGCCTCCAAGGTCGCCACGTAGTCGGGGCCATCGTCTGGAGCTTGCGTCAATGTCCTCCGTCTACGCGCGCGCAACTACTCCTTAAGTCGTCCCAGTGCCCTCTCCTGTTGACATTGAAGAACAACAGTAGACACGGCCACCGCCACGGCCTGCAGCTTAAGAGGCATCAACACCGCACGTCCACCCTCTCTACCGCCCTCCATAGCCGCGACCTGGACACGGACCCGTCGCTCCGCTGCCGTGTGTGTCGTCCTTCCACACCCAACGAAGAAGTCGAAGATGTTCGTCGAAAGCTGACCCCTTTTCTCTAGATGCAGTCTCGCAGACGAAAATGTGTTTCAAGGCGCAGTCGACGTATGTGAAGGTCGACGGCGATGGACTCACCCGACGATGCTTGCACACTCACAACGGTCGAGGCACAGAAGTGACGCCGCCGCTGAGCCCGTTTCAGCAGTACGCTGTCTTCGTGCCACTAGCCGCATGTCGTCGTCGTCGTCTCAGCCGTCAATCGAATTTCGAATTTCAAACATCGATGGCCCCCCCGGGTTAATTTTCTTTCCCGTCGCCCGCCTCATGTCGTTTCCTGCCACATGTCGCTGGACCACGCGGCCTCCACACGGACAAAAGATGGTGGACCAAGGACCACCGACCCCGTGGCCACTAATTTTTGTATGAGAACGACCGCGGGCACGCCACAAAGAAACATCCTCGGGGGAGGTCCCCAAGGATGAGTGGAACGATGCTGCAAGCCACAAGGAAATTTCCTTTTTTTTTTTTTTTTTTTTTTTAAAGCCCAGGTTGTTGTAGAGGTGGGATACTAGACAGATGGCAGCCACCCACAGTACTCGGCCACTTGGTTGTCCAGATGAACCCCTCCCGACGGATCTCGACAAGAATGATGAAATTCTTGTCTGCGATACAGGTCAGGACAAACGGGGATTGCTGAGTGTGTATGCTTGGTGGGATTGCAATAACTGAGTTGGTGCGGATCGCTCCTCGGTTACTTGCGAGGATCAGGATTTTATCAGCTATCCCTTGCGCACGCACATGTAAGACAACGGCCGTCCACGGACGCGCCCTCTACACATGCGCCCGCAAAAGCTAGCCTCGATCTCGCCCTGTAGGAAGATGTGTATGCAGGAATTCGGTTGAACGAGACATGGCGATAGATTCTCCCTTCTGGATCACTGATCGCGAAAGCCTGAGGGACCCAGAATACCGAGCGTACTGGGAAAGGGAACAGATCTGCCGGCAGCGAACCTGACAACAACGCCACCTATGGAACCCAGGATATCTTGAGTACCCCTGCCGAATGAAAAACGAGCGACTGTGCAGGGGCGATTTCCAGCTGGCAATCAACCGAGATTCGCGGATTCTCGATTATCCCGACAACCGAAACCAGCAATACCTTTTAACCCCAGGCTTCGTTGCCATCACCACCGACTTCCCTCCCTTCTATACCGTCCTCACCTACCATCGGTTACTCGTGGTCCCCTGGGATTCCATAGCCCGGTTCTGGCCCCGTCCGCCGTGCTCAGAGTGTCGACAGCCTGACGAGCGTCGGCAAGCGAGCGACGTGTAACGAACCCATCCCAGGGCCGAGCGACGAGAATCCAACTCGTCTTCATTGGACCCTGAGACGTGTGACGGTCAGCAGCGGTACGAGCACTCCCACTGAGACACCCGTAGTACCCCACCCCGGCCCAGGCAGCACGACTGGTCGTCGCCCCAACTCTGAGCTCGAAGACACTGAAACTCGCCACAGGAGGTCTCAGTTCTGACCTGAGACTCCACCCCAAATTCCCAAAAATCCTTGGCACACCCCTTTTCGCACTTCCGGGCCCCCATCCCACTCCGATCAGAAAGTCGCGTTGGGCGTGAGGTTGGTATCAGAGCCGACACGTGGCGAGCTCACCTAGAAGTAAGCAGGATAGACGCTCAGACGATCTGGCGAATAGAGGACGACCTAGACAGCGGAACGCGCCTCAACGTGATCCTATAATACTTAGGAGTCGATTGCTCGGAAGACAGGCCGTCAATATGAACGCCAATCAAGCGCCAAACGTTAACGTGCAGCTGGGCAGAGCACCTGTCCCCGCACCTCCCGTCCAAGTTCGCGCACCTGCGGCTCCCCATGATTTGTATCTTTTCGACCCTGCACATCACCTGGTCGGGGCATGGCTGGCCACTTTATGGGCTAAACAGTACGACAACGACGAAGCCCGGATCAACATCCCCGCCAGATTGGGAGGAGATGCGCATCATTGGTTTAACACCTACGCCTGGATTGATCTCCCGACCTTCGAGAGAGACTTCCTAAATCGGTTCGATTACATCCACCTTGAACAGGCTTTCTTTATGATCAAAGATCGTGTGCAGAAACCGCTCGAATCCGTTACAGAATATCGTAGTAGGTTCTATAGGTTGTTTGTCAAGTCCGAGATAGATGAGAAGGTAGGAAGAGACTTATTTATCGACGGACTTCGAAGTCGAGCGATGAGGGCCAAACTGCGAAAGCAGTTTTCCCCCATCAACCACACCATGCAGCAGATTATGGACGGCGCCGAGGAAATGGAAAGGAAATTCGCCGCCAGCTTCTTGGAAAACGAGGATCACGCCAGAGACGGAGATTCCTCGGAGCTGGCTCGGGCGAAAGCTGAGCTGGCCGCGCTTCAGAACAAATTTGAAAATATAGGTTTCGTCTCCGGACCCGTTATCTACGTAGAGCAGGTCGTGGCCAAGAAAGCGACACCCGATACAATTACAGGGTTGCCCACAACGATCACGCCATCGCCTCCCCCGAATGTCCCTGCATAACCTAGCGAATCCAACGCAATATTGGAATTAACTCGAACGTTAGTAAATCTGATGCAGGCAAGCAAAAAGGAGCAGCGCGAGCACAACGCACGGATCGATTCGATGATGAGGTCGATGCATCCCATCACCGTTAGGGCAGCCCCAGGAATGCAAGGAGAAGCCCCTGCCCCAGCAGTAGGAGGGGTCGTGGCCAACACAAGTGTTTGTTACACGTGTCACCAGCCAGGACACATAGCCCGGGATTTCCCCCACCGATCTGCACAACCCAGGATTGGAGCCGCGCCAGTACCAGCAGCCCCGATCCCTAACGGACTTGGTCGGGTGGCTACGATGGTGGAAGAAACAGACGGGGTATGAACCCGTCGGGGGTTACGGAGGAAGCAGCCGAACTTATCTCGCTTGATCAATACCTATCATTAGGATATCCGGGCCTCGGTATGATTGGGGCCATCCAGCCCGCCCCTGACCATAACGAAGTATCGGAATGGAGACCCTCCCCGAACGAAATGGAAACAGGAGGACCCGTGTTCATTACAGGAGAAATTGACGTCTTGGACATCGTCCGAGCCTTAGATCATCGCATTCCCCTACCCGTCAGAAACCTGTTGTCCGTCTCTGAACAAGCTAACGATCGGATGCTACAGCATTGCAAGGCGAACCGAAAACGGTTCGCCCTGGCCAGGCTAGCAACCGTGAAAGGAAAGGCCCCCACCCAGAAACCAAAACCTGACATACCGAGCACTTCAGAGCCTGTTCGGATGGGCCTGATCCAGAAAGGCGATCATTTTATACGAATCAGGACCCTTCCATGGAGATCCGCAGAATGTGACGTGGAAGTTTGGGGAAACCCCTACAATGCGGTCCTTGATTCCGAAGCCACGGTCCTGGCCATCTCCTTGCGAGTGGTCGAACGAGCCGGCAGGCGGAAGGACGTGATCCCATTGGCGGAAGGCGATCATTTCGTCTTCGCTGATGAGGGCAAGATCCGAGTCATAGGGAAGATGGTGAACGTGGCCTTCCGCATCGGCAAGGTCAATGCCTTAGGAGACGCAGTGGTCTTAAACGTGAACATGTACGACGTTCTTGTCGGATTACCGGCCCTCACCGCGTTGCGGGCCACGCTGGATTTCGAACGACGAGCCATTATCCTCAACAACACAGGAGGAAAACCGTACACCATCTCGATGCGTCTCACTCTCAGGACAACCTCGATGGTCGAGCGACAACGACAGGAACCTGGCACGGTTCTGAGAATGATACGATGGGAAGAGTCCACGGATGACTCCGACACTGAAAGAAACGAGGCTTCCGTGTCATCGATCACCTCCGAAAGTGAGGAGGAGAACGACCCGCAGATTCTCGAACTAACACGACGGATAATCTGTTACCCGGTTCGACAGAAAATGATGAAGACATTCATATTTAGCAACGAGGCAGCCCAACGAACTTGGGCCCTTATCTTGGGAGAACCGTTAGTGCAGGTGTCACGAATGCCCAATTCTTTGGAACCCCCTCGGACCCTATATGAGGGAGCCGTCCCACTGCTACCACAATACTTAGACAAACGATCATTTTGTGATGTTACGAACATACCTCCCCGATCGCTTCTTACCATGGAAAAAGAAGTGAGATTGTTGCGTCTGGGAGCGGAGACATGGGCTTCGGAACGCCCTGAGTACCCCGAAGCCTCGCTGTTGGAAATGGGGATACGAATTGTCGAGAGGCTAATAGATTCCCGGGATGTCGAGAATGGGCCCTGAAGAACACTTGGCTATCCGGGAGGACGAAGCTCAAATGGTCTCCACCGTATTCTCGTGGTGGTCGGACAACTCCTTCATCTCCTCCCCGCCTCCTCGGGAAGCAAGGATGATACACACGAAACATGTGACGGTCGTGATCCACGGGCGACTCTATGAATTACATGTGCCACAGTATGTACCTGATAAAACGCACCGCCTGATTGCGAAAATCCTAAGGGAATATCAGGGAGTGATTAGCGTAACAGACACGGACATCGGACTGTCACTGATCATCCAACACAAGATTCGGACTGGAAATCACCCCCCTATCCACTGCAAACCGTATCGATATTCCCTCGCTGAACGAAAAACGGCCCTACAGAGGATTAGAGAGTTCGAGGTTAACGGATGGATTGAGCCGGCTACGGGACCATGGTCCTTCCCAGTAGTCCTAATACCAAAGAAGAATGGGTCGGTCAGCATTTGCATCGATTATCGTAAGTTGAACGATATCACGATTAAAGCCCCCTTCCCCGGATTGATGATTTGTTGGATGCGATTGGGTGTGCTAACTACTTCAGCAAGTTCGATATCCGCCACGGGTTTCATCATATCCTGGTCAAGGAGGAGGATCAGCCTAAGACATCCTTTGTTTTGTTTGAAGGCACGTGGCAATGGGTTCGATGCCCGATAGGGATTTGTAATGCGCCGACCACATTCCAGCGAGCGATGAATGTGACGTTTCAAAATTTTGTTAGCAAGACTCGGCTGACGCAGGGGATGATCAATTTCTGCGTTATTGTGTACATGGACGACATCCTAGTTTATTTGGGATCCTACCACGGGCATGCGCAGCACATCGAGTGGACCCTGGGAGCCCTGAGGGACGCCGGATTCCAGATCGCATTGGAGAAAAGCGAGTTCTTTCTCTGGGAGATTTCGTTTCTGGGTTACGTGGTGACTCGGGGTGGTTTGCGGCTCGATTCGAAAAAAGTCGAGGCTGTCCGAGACGCTCCAACTCCCACGTCGCTGACGCAGGTTCGAGCCTTCCTCGGATTGGCTTCATATTATCGACGATTTATCAAGGGGTTCGCCGCTACCGCACGACCTTTAACAAACCTGCTACGGAAAGACCAGCCCCTCAATTGGGACGCGGAGTGCGAACGGGCCTTTTTCACTCTCAAGGAGGCCCAGGCCACAACACTTATTTTGATCTGGCCAGACCCAACGAAGCAGTTCATCCTTATCACGGACTGGCAGCCCGAGGCAATCTCCGCTATTCTAGCGCAGAAAGGGAATGACGGACGCGAGCACGTCATCGAGTACGCTTCCCGTACTGTGCCGGGCGAACGAAAGAACGACTCGGCCCCGCAAGGAGAGTGCTACGCGGTGGTTTGGGGAATCCAGCACTTCCATCCATATTTCTACAAACAGAAGTTTCTCCTTGTTACGGATCACGAGCCGCAATTGGCCCTTAAAAAGCTCACAAATTACACGGGCATGATTGGACGGTGGGCGGTGCGGCTACAGGAGTACGACTGCGACATCATCCATCGGAAAACCGAGAGGCACAGAAACGTGGACGGATTGAAGCGACTGCATCGACCAACGAAGGTCGCCAAGGGCGAAGAGATCATCCCGTGGAAAGAACCGGAGCCAACCAGCGGACCCCGGTACGGACAAGTGGCAGTTCTCCCACGCACCGTGGGAAATGCACGTGGCGATGGGTGACGTAGGTAACTCCAATTCTCCTCACTCTCCCCTCTCGTCTTCATCTTTTCTCTCCTTACCCGACAAATTTTGTTATTTTTGCGAAGCAATCTCGCTGGTCTACTCGGTTCCTATGCACCCTAGTGGGGATGGGTATGTCGAATGGGTAGACTGTCGACAATGTGTGTCCAGAGCCCACGACTCTTGTATCCAATATCGAAGTGGCAATAAGCCTTGGTTGTGCCCCCTGTGTCGGACCGATAAAATCCCGACCGAGGCTCGATTTCTTGACGCCACGTCAGAGGGGTTAGAAAAGACTCAAAGGTTTAGAAGGGTTGAGGTTTGGACCAACGTCGCTCTGATAGCGACCGTAGTGGGAAACCCCCTTCGAGACTTTACTAGGGAGGACCGGAGGAGAGCCAATGAAAGGGCCCGGGATTATCGATGGAACGAGGGACGGTTGGAAAAACGAAAGACGGACGGTAGTGGGATTTGGATGACTGTACCGCACCCGTTCATGAGGTATGACTTGGTTAAGTCAGCCCACGAGGATACCGCAACCCACTTCGCCGTCCGGATCACCGAAACGGAGATCGACAAAAACTAGTGGTACTAGTCCAATATTCGTGATGATGTCAAATTCATCGTCCGAAACTGTCAGGTATGTGCCGTCGACAAGGCGCCGATCCATCCTCCAAGGTCGATAGTGCCCACCGTAGTCGAACGGCCTTTTCCGAGAGTTAGTATGAACACGACCGATATAATGGTGCCCCCTGGACCGAATAGTTGCGAGTATTCAATTTTATTGGTATTTGTGGATCATTTTTGGTAATGGATCGAGGCGTATCCATGCTGAATGGGACAGGTGACTGAAATCGCGCGATACATCAACCGTTTCCTCGGGATGCATCAAGACATCGAGGAAATTCTGACGGATAATGGGGCAGAGTTTAGGGGGGAGGAAGTTTTGAGGAACCTGGTCGTACATGGGGTATCTATTCGTAACACCGCACCCCACATGTCGCAATCGAACGGACTGGTAGAAAACACAAACCGAGTGATCAAGATCGCCCTTCGGCGCAATATCGCGGCTAGGGACACGAGGCCTTGGCCCGATATTGTGGATCACATCCTGGCGGTCCATCGTGGAAGGCCCCACGAGTCCATAGGGCCTCAGCCCCTTTCAACTACGTACCAATAGCTTGACATGTGTCTCGATACCGAGCCTTAACGACGAATCTGCCTTGGGTCGACGGCCCACGAGGGCCAAGGCCCGGGAAAAGGCCAAGTGACACTTGGAATTAATGGAACGGTCCCTCCCTGGGCTGGCCCAGAAACGACAGCGGATGACCGAATTGGCCCACGGCTGATAAGTCCGTAGCTACGAGGCCCGAAATGGGAACGCAGGACCACGACCCCAGTACAAATTGGGGGACATGGTGCAGGTGAGGAAATGTGCTCGCCAAGGTAAGCTAGCGCCACGATTCTTCGGGCCATTTCGAGTGATCGAACTCGGCCCGAACGGGGTGAACACGGTGCGACTAGCGCCCGAAGTCTCAGGCAGTTGATCGGCTTGCCCGATCAGTCGCCACGTGTCCTACTTTCGCAATCTCTCAGCTTATTTTCCTCCTTCCCCAGCTGGGTTGATCTCGGAGTTCGAGTGGGAGAGTGACAATCCCCATTCTCTTTCTTCTCCCCACTCACCTTCTTCCTCCTCGTCGCCATGAGTTTTTCCACGGAGCAGGTTCTCAGTGAACGTATGCAGGCGCCACGAGGGAACATTTCGACGATCCGGCAAGTCCATCATCCGCGCATCAGCCCCGACGTTCTCCAATTCACGCAGTTTTTCAGCACTGCAGGTGTACACGCGGCGGCAGAGTTCTATTTCGTAGTCCCCAATAGCAGGGCACAGGTGCTGGCCAAAGCATCGGCTTATCGGCGACTCTCGGCGCCGGGTATCAGCCACATATCGACAGTCGTCTTCTTCAGCGGGGATCTAAGTACGGTGGATCCCATAGCTCATACGGCCATCCGTAACTCGTTGAGGGAGTGGGGTGAGGAATTGGCGCAGGTGTGGAGCCAGTTACTTGCGCGGCGAGGGGAGAACGTTGTCAATACCAACAGTATTGACACTGGCAGCATCCGTACCCTCCGACACGAACCAACA
Organism: Chara braunii; assembly: GCA_003427395.1. Taxonomy (NCBI): domain Eukaryota; kingdom Viridiplantae; phylum Streptophyta; class Charophyceae; order Charales; family Characeae; genus Chara; species Chara braunii. The sequence continues at coordinate 625,849 of BFEA01000194.1, forward strand.
GTTGTTCTCCCCGCACTCATCCCCTTTTCTCGTCCCCAATGAACCACTCCCAATTTTCTACCTTCAGCCTCCCCTCTATCTTCCCTACCTTCTGTCGTCAGCTATCCATCCCCGCCTCTCTTTTTGCATACGACCACTTGCAGTTCCGCTCATCAAGCTATCGCAGTGGGAGATATGGTGTGAAGAGTGTTCCACCCTTTCTTTGTGCCTAGTTGGGATCGAGCTGACGTGGACTCAGAACAGTGAGCACCGTGCCGTGAGTGAAAGTGTGGAGCTGCTTATCATCCAAGCTTGGAGGACAGACGTGGAGGGAGATCTTCTCGGATTCATCTTCGGAACCGTAGACCCGGGGCATCGGCAGACGATCGTGTGGGAACTCTTGGTCCCTTCAATACAGCTGCTGGACGACCTTCCGACCGACATCGTCTCGCATTGCGACGAGAATCCGGCGCCGCACGTGCTTTCACGGAGTTTGACGTCGTACTTGCAATGGTCGGCCTGTCTGGAGGAGCGCGAGGGAGGCGGTACCTACCCATCGTACGCGGAGTATCTGAACCCCCGAGGGATAATCGACGTTCTCTTCTTTCAACCCCGAACGACGTCGGAGGAGGAAGCGGTAGAGGCGGAGGAGGACGAGGAGGAAGAAACCTATGAAGAAGAGGGAAGTTATAGCGAGTACAATGAGGAGGAGCCGAAAACGGTGAGTGAAGAGGAAGAAGAAGAAGAAGAAGAGGAAGAAGAAGAAGAAGGAGAAAAGTCTGAGTGAGAAAGTTTGGGCGAAGAGGCCGATCAGGCGGAAGTCCGAGAAGAGGATCCTGCGGCAGCCGCGCGAAGGAGGGAAGAGATAGCGGAAGGGAAGCGGCCGTTGGAGCATTCAAGTGGCGCGGATCTGCCAATCCCGAACGATCCGACCAGAGATCCCGAACTGCCCGCAGTAGAAGATGAGCTCCCACTTGTAGAGACTTCGAGCGCGCCGGCGCGGAGCCGACGAAGCCGATCCCCCTCCCCCTCCCCCCATCCCTCAATTCGAACACGTGCTGATGCGAGGCATCGAGCTACGTCCCCGATCAATATCCCGTCGTCCCCTTGATTTTATGACCCTCCAACAGATCGATACCCCGCTCTCCATCCCTCGTTATCCCTTCCCGACTCCCACCTTCCATCACTTCTACGCCACTCACCTTGATGTCACGGTGTATCAACATTCCACCACGAGATGCGCCTCCTCCTCTTTCTCCCTCCACATTCTTCTCTTCAGCGCCGCATGGCGGGGACATAACATAGTCGAAGTCTACTGCATGATCACAGGAACTATCCCTGTGTGCGCGGACTATGATCACTTCCACACGGCCCTGCTCCGCACCTTTCCAACCCTCTATCCCGACTATCTCACTTCTCTCCCCGGACTTAGCCCGACGGATCTCGACAAGAATGATGAAATCCTTATCTGCGATACGGGTCAGGACAAACGGGGATTGCTGAGTGTGTATGCTTGGTGGGATTAACTGCAATAACTGAGCCGGTGCGGATCGCTCCTTGGTCACTTGCGTAGATCAGGATCTGATCAGCTAGCCCTTGCGCACGCACGTGTAAGACAACGACCGTCTGCGGACGCGCCATCTACACGTGCGCCCGCAAAAGCTAGCCTCGATCCCGGCCCGTAGGAAGATGTGTATGCAGAAATTCGGTTGAACGAGACATGGCGATAGATTCTCCCTTCTGGATCACCTATCGCGAAAGCCTAAGGGACCCAGAATACCGAGCGTACTGGGAAAGGGAACAGATCCACCAGCAGTGAACCCGACAACAGCGCCACCTACGGAACCCGGGATATCTTGAGTACCCCTGCCGAATGGAAAACGAGCGACTGTGCAGGGGCGATTTCCAACTGGCAATCAACCGAGATTCGCGGATTCCCGATTATCTCGACAACCGGAACCAGCAATACCTTCTAACCCCAGGCTTCGTTGCCATCACCACCGACTTTCCTCCCTACTATACCGTCCTCCCCTACCATCGATTACTCGTGGTCCCCTGGGATTCCATAGCCCGGTGCTGGCCCCGTCCGCCGTGCTCAGAGTGTCGGCAGCCCGACGAGCGTCGCCAAGCGAGTGTCGCGCAACGAACCCATCCCAGGGCTGAGCGACGAGAATCCAGCTCGTTTTCGTCGGACCCCGAGACGTGGGACGGTCGGCAGCGGTACGAGCACTCCCACAGAGACACCCGTAGTACCCCACTCCGACCCAGGCAACACGACCGGTCGTCGCCCCAACTCTGAGCTCGAAGACACTTGCACTCTTACCCCTGAAACTCGCCACAGGAGGTCTCAGTTCTGACCTTAGACTCCACCCCAAATTCCCAAAAATCCTTGGCACACCCCTTTTCGCACTTCCGGGCCCCCATCCCACTCCGATCAGGAAGTCGAGCTGGGTGTGAGGCTGATCAGACAGCGGTAGCAGGTACCGGGGCTAAGTAGAGGTACCTTCCCCGTGCTCAGCCCTGGTTGAAGCAGACGCCGTGCAAGCCTGATTGCACGGGGACTTCGGGAGCTAGGTTTGAACATGTTACTATAGGTCTTCATGAGGGTGCACAGTGTACTATGATGTTGATGGTAGAGAGATGGGGATCCTCTGTTCCCTCGTATATCCCTGGAGCCCGTTCCGGCCCCGTGGTAAGGTGCAGTATCTCCTAACACCCTCCGACATCCGTACTAAGGACTACTATGCAGTCCCCCGTTCCAGCCCCGCAGTAAGGTGTAGTATCTACTGACACCCCCGACATCCGTATTAAGGGCTGTTATGCCAGCCTCAACTCTAAGGTTCGTACTAGGGAGTATAGCCCACCCTCAGTCGTGAATCATGGACTGTATTTGACCCTGGATACAGTGTACTGTGAAGTTGATGGTAGAGAGATGGGGATCCTTTGTTCCCTCGTATATCCCTGGAGCCCCCGTGGTAAGGTGCAGTTTAAGGTGCAGTATCTCCTAACACCCTCCGACATCCGTACTAAGGACTGCTATGCAGTCTCCCGTTCCGGCCCCGCGGTAAGGTGTAGTATCTACTGACACCCCCGACATCCGTACTAAGGGCTGTTATGACAGCCTCAACTCTAAGGTTCGTACTAGGAGGATAGCCCACCCTCACTCGTGAATCATGGACTGTATTTGACCCTGGATACAGTGTACTGTGATGTTGATGGTAGAGAGATGGGGATCCTCTGTTCCCTCGTATATCCCTGGAGCCCCCGTGGCAAGGTGCAGGATCTCCTGACGCCCTCCGACATCCGTACTAAGGACGGCTATGCAGTCTCCCGTTCCGGCCCCACGGTAAGGTGTAGTATCTCCTGACACCCCCAACATCCGTACTAGGGACTGCTATGCCAGCCTCACCTCTAAGGTACGTACTAGGAGGATAGCCCACTCTCAATCGTGAATCATGGACTGTATGTATTGACCCTGGATAATCTCTAGGCCCTGTGTTGTATCGAACACAAGACCTTATGTGAATCATGCAAGTGACCTAACGTATTGATATACTCTGTGAAATAGTCTGTAGCTGTGCTCTGCTGGGCTCGAGTAAACAGGACTATACAAACCACCCAGCAGTCTCATGACAACCCCGTAGACCAAGAGCATCAAGATACCCACCATCGCCGAGTCCCCACATACAACAACCATGGACTATCTCTTGGGTGGTGCGCAGGCAGTGTCTGTAATAACTTACCTGCGTCATCCCAAGGGTGTGTGTCCAGCCGTGCGTCATTCTAACGCCCTGCCGGTGTCCATGCGCAAGGTTGCGGAGTTTTGAACCCACAACCTCATACCACAATGCGCATTTCCAACCGGTGCTCTAACCACTGAGCTACATCAACTGGACTTGTCGCTCAAGGAACTCGTAAGGAGTGTCTAACGAGGCCCTATAAAGGCCACGTGATTTTTTCTTTTTTTTCCTTATTTTAGGCCATGTGAATATCAGTTGCGCTCAATCACTTGCGTCACTGCCAAAAAAAAAAAAAAAACAACCTTGTGTCACTTGTGACTTGAGTGGGGAATTGATTGTCGTGTGATTTGGACGGGGTCAGTTTTACGAAGTGTCGTTGATTCAACTGCGCTGCAATCGCGCGCACGCTAAAAGGCTGAACTCAACGTGATTGGCAAGTCCGGAGTGGGACACGTGGCAAGCCGGGGCCGCGAGGCAGAAAAGCGCGGAACACGTGGCGGAAAGACGTGGAACGCGGAATTCACAAACGGGTTTCTGGAAGTGCCACCGAAGCCTAGGAAACGGTGTGGGACACGTGGCGAAAGGGCGTGGACACGTGGCGGAAGGGCGTGGGGCACGTGGCGAAAGGGCGTGGAACACGTGGCGGAAGGGCGTGGGACACGTGGCGAAAGGGCGGGGAACACGTGGAAAGTGTGTGGATCGTGTTCCAGAGAAGGCGTTCATGGCTGTCTCCATTGACATGTTGAGGGCATATACTAACACCAGGAGTTTTTGGACTCAGCTCTGGGCATGATTGCGGTCAGATGCATCCAGGTTCGGCTGTAATTAAGTTCAGATACATTTGCTCGTGTGAGTACACCTTGAGATGAACCACGACCTCCATCGATCACGGCCGGTGCGTGGCATTCCTCTTCCTTCTCTTTGGCGGGTTGTCGGTCCGTCGGTTGCGCGGGAAGAAGAAGTCGAATGCGCGGGAAGAAGAAACGCAAGGAGCTGTGAAGCCCGAGGAGAGAGGGAAAGAGGAAAAAAGGCGGGAATGGCTCACGCGCTCCAGCTCGGGCATTGGTTGTTGATTGATTGGTGGTAGTGGAACGCGTTCGGGGACATCATTTCATTCCTTGGTTTGATTCAAGCGGAGATCGAACGGCAATCTCGATCCGACAGACTCCTATTATCGAGCTTGTCGGGATCGCCGCGCACATGCGCTCAGAGAGGAGGCAACCGATGTTCCTCCTCCCCCCCCCCCCCCCCTCCTCCTCCGCCCCCCCAAGAAAAAGAAATCGAGAGTGTGACTACGGCCGCTGATTACTCTTTTGTCATATTCTTGCGTGTCTGATCCCACCGCTAATGCGTAGTATCAGGGCTCGGCGCGCTTACAATCTCGCCTGATCCCTCCTTTTTAACTGTACTAGAGCGGATCGGCGGCTGTAAGCGAACAGGCAGCCAATCAACGATAAAGTGAGGCAGCCAATCAACGATCACGTGGCGAAGAGAGGACGAGGAATCGACGACCGCCATGGCTTCGCCATCGCCATCGCCATCAGTGAAGGCGCAAGCAGGAATTGGCGGGAATAATCCTAGAACCACGCTCCTGATCGATAAACACCGATCTTATATCAAGAGTCTCGATAAAGTGAGAAGATCCATTCCTGCCTTTCGCTGGCTCATCTCCTCCGCCACCTTCCCCCCC
>BFEA01000194.1:652693-668822 GCA_003427395.1 Chara braunii
CTCTCTCTCTCTCTCTCTCTCTCTCTCTCTCTCTCTCTCTCTCTCTCTCTCTCTCTCTCTCTCTCTCTCTCTCTCTGTTGTTGTTCTTATGTCTGCTGTTCCTTTGTTGTCTCTTCTTTGTTCTGTGTGAACTGCTGCCTTGATTCGTCTGTCCTTTATGGCTTCCCTCCAATTTCATCATCACAATTGTTATAGTCCCTTGATGGTTGTGGCGATGGGATTTAGACATTTCAGGACTCCAGCTTGCCGACGGATCGTTTGTTGGCGATGAATGGGGAGAAGTTGACACAAGGTGAGGAACACTTTTTCTATTCCGTGGTTGGCCTGCCGACTTCCGCATCTGAACATGACTCTGATGTGTAAAAACTTACGTGTGTCCAGGTAGCATCTTTTTTACTGGGTACAGAATGTGCGTGCCAGTGCTTTTCATGACTGGTATGGTTCCACTTTTAAACACCGCGTCCTGGCTGTAGTGGTTTAAGAGACTCGGCTCTTGTGGCCAAGGGCGCTGGTTCGAATCCGTGCATGCATGGAGGAGGTCTGAGGCCCAGATGTACGGATCCATAACTACTGTGGCAAGCTCCCGGGGAACTTGCGTGCAGTTTTAAGTCCCGTTTGAGTGACCCGGCGATGTACCAGTGGGGGTCACGTGCTGATTGGAGCCAAGTGTGTGCGAATTGCCGCGTCCGTGTGGTGTTGGCAAGTGCACGAGAACTGCCGCATCTGTGTGGTGTGCGTGGAGTTTGACACTACAGCATTGCAGGGGTGAGGTGGATATCACGAACGTTTACTAGAAGGATCGAAACAAACGCTGAAAATGAATGATTCCAATTTCCAACCTGAGAGTAATGTAATGTAATCCCATCCTGTTTTGATCCTCCTTATCAATTAATTGCGCACTTGTAGTCGTTATGGATCCAGTTCGAATCCCCGTGTGCGCATGCACGGAGGAGGTTTGAGCCCCAGATTTATGGGTACATAACGACTACATGTGTGCAATTAATTGATAAGGAGGATCAAAACAGGATGGGATTACATTATGTTACTCTCAGGTTGGAAATTGCAACCCATCTGACCTCCCAATGGATGAGTACTGCGGGCACCTCCTGAGGCTTGGCCACCAACCTCTACTACACCCTGGACCTTTATTAAAAACAAGTCGGACCCGCCGCGGTGAAGCCGCGACCCAACAGAGAGGATGAGAGAAGACGATGGAGGAGAGACGAGGAGGGAAATGGAGGGGCCTGTGGCACACCTCTTCCTGCCCCCCATCTCCCTCCCAAAGAAAAAGAAAAAGAAAAGAAAAAAACGCCCGACGTCTGCCCTTCTCCTCCCGTAAGAGAAAGTAAAGAAAAGAACGCTCGACGTCTTCCCCTCCTCCTTCCGTTCCTCCTCCTGCTCTGCCCCTCCTCCCGTTCCTCCTCCTACTTGTCTTGTTTCCGCTCACGTCCCAACAAAGAGGACGAGAGAAGACGATGGAGGAGAGGCGAAGACGGAAATGGAGGGGCCCGCAGCGCACCTCTTCCTGCCTCCCGTCTCTCTCCCAAAAAAAAAGAAAAAAAAAAACACCCGGCGTCTGCCCCTCCTCCTCCTGCTCTGCCACTCCCCGTCCTGCTCTGCTCCTCCTCCCGTTCTTCCTCTCTTGCTCCCGCTCCTCGCCCCCCCATCCGTCATCTTCCCCCTCCTCGTCCGCTTCTCCTGCAACTCTTCCCGTTCATCCACTGCCTTCTCCCGCTCCTCGCCTTCGCCCTTCTCCTTGCATTCCTCCTCGTGGTTCGTCGTCCTCACCTTTCTCCTCTTTCCTCTCCTCCTCTCCTCGTCATCCGCCCCTCCTCATAGCGCACCCCCTGCCACTCTTCCTCCCGTTCATTGTCCACTTCCTCCCACTCGCGTCCTGCCCCTTGCCCTCCGTCCCATCCTCTCACTCGTCATGCCACCCCTCCTCCTGCTCCTCCTGCTGTGCAAAATGGAATGAATCTTCCCCTGGAAAATGGGGAGATAAACAGCCATATTTTTTTGTTTTCCTGTTTGCCGTCCTCCCCACTCCCCTCCTTCCCCTCCTCCCGCTCGCAATCCCGCCCCTCCTCCTCCTGGTGCTCCTTCCATGCAAACTGGAATGAATCTTGCGATGGAACATGGGGAGATACACGGCCATATTTTTTTTTTGTCTTCCTTCCTCGGTGTCCTCCCTGCCCTCCCCCTTCCCCTCCTCCCGCTCGCAATCCCGCCCCTCCTCCTCCTGGTGCTCCTTCCATGCAAACTGGAATGAATCTTGCGATGGAACATGGGGAGATACACGGCCATATTTTTTTTTTGTCTTCCTTCCTCGGTGTCCTCCCTGCCCTCCCCCTTCCCCTCCTCCCGCTCGTCATCCCACACCTCCTCCTCCTGGTTCTCGTCCCGTTTCTCCTCCTGTGCAAAATGGAGGTTGTTTATGGTGGGTGGATGAGACCCAGAATGGATATCGATGAAGACTGCCAATATCTATCTAGGCTGTCTGACCCCCTTACCCTGGTTCTCCTCCACATAGAGCTCTGTATAGGCGCTAAATAAGCACATAATTAATACAATGATGGTGATGACGACGATGATGATCACGGTGACACAGTGTGATGATTCGGCATGTGGGAAGGACACGTTCGGGAAGAGGTGTAGTTTGAGCAAGCATAGACACTTCGGGGAGGTGGCCAATTTAGTCAGAGACAGGGAGGCGCACTGGAGAGGGGAGGAAACAATGACATGAACAGAAAGGTCTCTGTTTTCCTCCGTTGTTGTTGTTCTGGTGGTGGTGGAGGAGGAGAAGGAGTAGGAGGAGGAGAGGCAACGATAATGACAACAACGAAGAAGAAGAAGAAGGACAGACTACGACAAAGATGGGCAAGAAGAAGAGAATGATGATGACTTTAAAGAAGAAGGTGGAGGGACCAACTGCCCTACCGTCTTCACCCGAATAGAATGGCCGGTCATTATCGCTGCATCTGGACTGAAAGTTGGGCCAAATACACAGCTATAATGACCGGGCATTCTATTTGGGTGAAGACGGTAGCTCACTTGGTACACGTCTACGAACTGTTGAAATGCAGACCTGAGTTCGAAACCCGGATGGTATCGGATCAGTGAAAACGTAAACATCAACTCTTGATTTACCTGGGGCCGTTTTGGAGATCAAGTGTGGAAATGTGGAATGACCATAGCATAGGTGAGGAAATGATCACCTACCATCTATGCTATATGAAGTACCTGACAAGCAATTTGACTAAGGGCATTTTCACGCTGGTAGGAGTGTCCAGGCTGTATCGGACCATCTTTCTGGCTAGGTGGGGTCTTAGAAGTCCTAGTGTATCCCCTAAACGCCCTCGGTCTCACAGTGAGTTTGAGAAGGGCAAAGTCGGTCAAAGAACTTTCTGTTTGTCATACTCTTTCGTTTCTCAATTTTTATAATTTTCTAATAATTGTGTTTTCCTCCCTCTCCCACCCTTCCTACCCCCCTTCTCCTTCCACCCTTCTCCCCACACCCCCTGGCTCACCCCTCCTCTTTGCCCGGGTTTCTGGTGCGCACTTCCTTCTTGGGATTGTTGCAGATTTTCCTATTGTGCGATTTCATGCTTGTCCCTGCTTGGAAGATTGGATAAAATAGATGTGGACAGAGCTGCTGCGTACATTGCCAGCTGTAAGAATTTTGATGGCGGTTTTGGGTGCACGCCAGGTGGAGAGTCACATGCTGGCCAAAGTAAGCAGGCCTCTCCTTTCAACAATGGCGACGAGTCGCCGGCTGAAGAATCTTTTATACGTCGCTCAGCACTTCGATTTTGGATAACTGTACTTATGTTTGAAAACTTTGAATGCTAAAAGTTTATGTACAATACCATATTGATGTATGATATCAACAATAATAATAATGTAATAACAATCCCTATACTCCTAGGCTACCAGTCGGGCCGCCGGGGTGACCTTGTTTTGCCGGGCAGCCGGGCCGTGCAAGGACCACGGAAGGTCCCAGCAAAACAAAAACGAACAAAAAAAAACAAAAAAAAAGACTATGTTATGCAGAAAAATAAACTGAGCAACTTTTGCCTCAGGGTGACATCGAAATTCTTTACCAAATTTAACATAAAAATTTAAATTAAAAACTAGGCTACTAAAGTGGCCCAGCTCCACTTGCCCGGCCGGGCCAAAAAGATATAAAAAAATAAAATAAATCAAAATTAGTAAATTAGTAAATTAGTTTTTAATTTAATTTTTTATTTTAAATTTGGTAAAGAATTTCGATGTGACCCTGAGTCAAAAGTTGTGCAGTTTATTTTTCTGCATAACATAGTTTTTTTTTCGGATTTTTTGGATTTTTTTTATTTTTTTTTTTGGCTGGGACCTTCCCTGGTCCTTGCACGGCCGGGCCGCCCGGAAACATAGGGTGACACGGGCGGTTCGGATGGAAGCCTAGATTAAAAAACATATATTTATTATTAAATTTTTTTTTTTTTAAATCTTTTTGGCCCAGCCGGGCAAGTGGTCCCGTGCCACTCTGGTAGCCTAGCTATACTCTTAAAGGAAACAGTAGGTCTTGCATAACGCTCCCACATGAGACCTTTTTCACTGTTGGGCCTGGGGCGCTGCCTGGGCCGCGTGGTAGTGGGAGAAGTTGTTTTTTTTTTTTTTTTGACAAGGCGGCTGTGTGGAGGAGCCCGCATTTTTTTTTGTTTGCTGCGCGTTCAAATCTAGAAGTTTCCCGTTTTTGTGGTTTTGTGAGTTTGCTTAGTTCGTCACGTTTGAATACAACAACATAGCTGCCGGATTCGAGTGGAAAGACGCCGCAGGAGCTGGAATCTGGGCCTCAATCCACTGCTATGGCGGTGTATCTTCCCATGTTCTAGTGGATCCCATGTTCTAGTGGAAGATTCAGTCTCAATTTGCACATTTGGTTACTGGAGCAAGGCGCCTCTGTCTGGGGGATGACTGTGTTCTCTTAATTCATACTGGCACTTGGCTGTGCATCGTCCCATGTTCTAGCGGAAGATTCATTCTCATTTCGCTCATTTGGTGAGTAGTGGAGTGACGCCCTCGTACTGGCACTTTCGACAGTCTGATCCCACTACTCACAAATGTGCAAAATGAGAATGAATCTTTGGCTCGAACATGGAAAGATACACTGGCATCCTTTTTTTTTTTGTGCACGTAGGAAAAAAGAGGGGTTTACACTTTTTTTCTTTTGAGGGGCACCACTTTTTGTCTTTTGAGGGGCTCCACTTTTTTTTTTTTTCGAGGAGTGGCATTGGTTTTTCGCTTTTTGTGGGGGGGGGAAGAGCGAGCATTTGTGCCATCCTGCCCACGTGCCATCATGAAGACACCAGTCGGCCATACGGGCTGGGCTTTTTCTTTGGGGGTCTGACATTGTTTTTGTTTCTTTGGGGGGGACCTTTGTCCCACCGGGCCCATGTTGCATAACCTGTGTACCATATCACTCACGCCGCATGGTACCACCTGCTCCACATAGTGCCACCTGCTGGAATGTGGAAAGATGCACTGCGATGTTCGCCAGGCCATTGGATGCCGCTTAGCCCGCTTGGTGCTGTGCGGCCGTGGGGAGAAACGAACTGTCCCTGATGTTTGCGATTTTGTTTCCTCCCCTCATGATTCCCACTGCATCTGCAGCAGTCTCGGCAGGCATCTGCTTGTAATAATAATAATAATAATAGTAATAATAATAATAATAATAATAATAATAATAATAATATACACAACCTTTGTCCCACCGGGCCCATGTTGTGGGTCATTGTCTCAGCCAAAAGTTGTGCAGAATTGCAAACTGTTTGACCATATATACACACCGGGACCTGTTCCTCCCGCCGCCTTCTCCCATTCTCCCCTTTCCCCCTCGTCTCCCTCGCCTCCCTCTTCTCTCCTTTAAACTGTTTGACCATATATACACACCGGGACCCGTTCCTCCCCCGGCCTTCTCCCATTCTCCCCTTTCCCCCTCGTCTCCCTCGCCGCCTCCTTCTCTCCTCCTTCCTTTCTCCTCTCTCCCTCATGGCTTTATACACTCCACGATCTCTTTATCGCAACAGCAAATCGTGTTGGTTTTTATTGTCCGCCAGTGGACCCTAGTGTAGGATCGGGCGGATGAAGCAGAGTACGCCACATTATGGCCTTGACAGAACGTGGTCCTCTACTACAGTCAGCACCATAGTGTACTCCTTTTTTTCATCTAAAAATTTCAAAATACCTCCCCCTCAATCCAGTGCCTTCTGTCCTCATGTGCAGGCAGCTGCGGTTCTGTCTCCTACACTCATCTCCAGTACCTCTACCATCTTCTCCCACACGTAAGGCATACCCGTTACACCGGGTCCCATGCGTTGCCCGTAAATTTGCCCTAAATACAGCAATAGTGATCATGTGTTGTGTTCGAGGGAAAGAAGTATGCGTCCTCGGCCTCTGCTACAATCCTTGAGTCACCAACAGTGATGATGCCCTTCCACCGCAACTGAGCTAGGTGGCCTCCAACATGTGTTCCTGTGTGTGTGTGTGTGTGTGTGTGTGTGTGTGTGTGTGTGTGTGTGTGTGTGTGTGTGTGGATAGTTTTTTGCTGCGTTGGCGCCCTGGCCATAGCCGGAGCTCTTCATTATGTGGATGCGGACTTGCTTGGCTGGTGGCTATGTGAGCGTCAAGTCAAATCTGGAGGTCTCAATGGGCGTCCTGAAAAGCTTCCTGACGTAAGTAGTTTCTCACGTTTCATGTTCTTTTCTGCTGTGAAGTATTTTGCAAAATCCCTCCCTTATCAGCTAATCACTGAAAGTTAATAAAACAGTTTCACAGAGAACTGAGAGAAGATGCTGGTTGCATTCTACACACCTCTACTTGCTATTCATCTCAAAGCCCCATTGAGACCTCCAGATGGGTGTGTAGAATAGCCCCCTGTCACGTCCAATGACATCAAGGACTGGGCTGTTTGCTTTGTCTTTTTGTTTGTTTGTGTGTGTGTTTGTGCATGTGCGTGTGCATGTGTGTGTGTGTGTGTGTGTGTGTGTGTGTGTGTGTGTGTGTGTGTGTGTGTGTGTGTGTGCGTGCGCGCAGGCGCATGTGTGTGTATGGTATGCACACACACAGGCACACACAGGCGCATGTGTGTGTATGGTATGCACAACTCCAGAAACAAAAAGCATGACTGTGCTAGAGTGTTTCTTTGGACTTCCAGCAACTCATGAGGAGGAGGTTGAACCCTGGCAGACAGTCTGCCCAGGATGCATTTGACTGATGGATAATGAGTCAATTAAATGACCCATCATGTTGCCCAGTGTGTGTGCATGTGTGTGTGTGTGTGTGTGTGTGTGCATGTGTGTGTGTGTGTGTGTGTGTGTGTGTGTGTGCGCACGTGCAAGCACATGCGTGGTTTTGCGGTGAGTTTCTGTGGAGCTATATCGCGCAGCCTATGGTAGTATGGCTAGCTTTCATGTGTTAACTGAGTTAACTGAGAATGTTCATAACCTTGAATTTCAGAGGGTCAGAGGGTCAGAGGAGGCAGTTGGTGCACATTCAGATTTTATCTTTTTGCTTGACTTATTTCTATGGTCCCTCTGCCAGGATGATACACAAATCTAGAAATCCTCATATTTCTAATAGGAAATTCATGAATTTAATAAATAATAATAATGTTAGTATTATACATAATGATTTAATAAATTAATAATATAATAATAAATTAATAATGCATAAAAGTTAATAACAATAATAATAATATTCGTGATTCTGAATCTCTTGCATACCGCGACGGTCAGCGCCCCTTGACTGGTCGGCTGCCGACCGGCCGAGCGGTCGGATGGTCGGCACCAATCGTTCGGGGGTCGTCGGCACCCCGCGAAAAAAAAAGAAGTAAAAAAAAAGGAGTTCCCCATTTTTATTTCCTGGGAGTCCATAACCCCCAATAACCCCACCAACACCCCAATACCCCCATCCCCAATACACCCCCCCATAATCCCCCCCAACACCCCCAAACCACCCCCCAGTACCCCCTACACCACCGTATACCCATCCCCAAAAGTTTCTCAGCGGGTTTGGGCTGTACTCAGCAAGCGCAGTATAGCCTCCAACTCAAATTTGAAAAACAATCACTGGATGGCTGTTGTCTGACTGGTCGGCTGCAAAACTGCCGGTGGTCGCGGTCGGCGGTCGGCAGGTATGCGAACCTTATTCTGATTAAATAAATGATCAATAGATTCAATACTCAAAATACTGTGTGCTAAAATGGACCCCTATTCGTTCTATCTGCTTTCGCCTCTGCATCATCCATGCCGATTCCATAGTTTGGTTGCTGATGTGAGCCATGCATTCTGTGTCTCTGTGGTGCTGGTGTGCTTTTCTTCTTGTTGTGGTGTGCTATTCTTCTTGTGTTGGTGTGCTATTCCTTTTACGTCATTGACTGAAGGTCTGCTATTCCTGGTGGGTACTCTCGAGCTTGGTGATCCTCGACAGAGTCCATTGGCTTGACAAGGATAGGCTCAAGGCCTTCATATTAAGTTGCCAGGTCAGTAAATAAATTTCCCGCCATTCTGACTCTATACCATTCAGAGATTAACTTGCAGAGGTTCAGGCATTGATATTCTGTACTATAGCAACACACTGCGGGTGACGTGTCTATGATTCAGACGAGCTCAAAGCTTTGCACGATTGCAGACACGATGACCATTTTGATGTAAATAGGAATGAGTAAATTACTAATCAGTGCTTGCTGATTGCTAATTAGTAATTAGTACATTACTGATTGGTAGTGATACTAATTTTAGTCTGAGTGGGGATCTGGGCCGCCCGGGTGACTGGCAGGGGCGCGGGGGAGGTCCCGGGCGGCCTGGCCGGGCAGGGCACCCGGTTGGGGGCCGGCCCCCCCCAGCGCAGTCACCTGTCGGGGGATTTCGGACCCACTGTGTGTGTGTGTGTGTGTGTGTGTGTGAGAGAGAGAGAGAGAGAGAGAGAGAGAGAGAGAGAGGTTCGAATCATACTTGCAGCGCATCTCATGCGCGTGGTGCCGCAAGCACATGCACGCACGAACAAGTGATGCGGCGCATTAAAAAAACAGAAAAACAAAATTGTCCTCGTTGTGTCCAGCCTCTTTTCGGAAGGATCCCTACAGCATATTAGCCAGGACTCGACGTCAAGCAGAGATACACTTCTAACTTGTACTCCCTGAGGGTGGGCAGATAATATATAGTCTGGATTCGAATTCAGGTCTGTGCATGTCGGTTATGGGTCACCATTTCTCTGTTTTCTCGCTTTTCTTTTCTTTTTTCGTTTTTCTTTTCTTAGGAATACGTGCAGTGGCCATAAGGGCCTTTACTCACCAAATGCACAAAAGACAAAACATATGGTGGCGTATTATTCCACGAATCCACGTTCTTTAGAAGATTCGTTCTAATTTTGCACATTTCGTGAGTAGTGCAGCCAAGCCCTAAGAGTCACGCGCAGAGACCAACAGGCCCTAGCTATGTGAGCAACTCGTAACTGCTGAAACACAGACCTGAATTCGAATCTTGAGTATATATTCGGCCAGCTCGTGCTCTATTTCATATTCACTGCCTGCCTTCATTTTGGTGGGGGGGTCTGCGCTACATATCTGCGAGGACCCTTCAGATAGCCTGCATGGGCCGTCTGAGCCGTGTTAAGGGGATCTGTTCTCTCTCTCTCTCGCTCTCTCTTGGCCCCCTTGTATACACACACACACCCTACAAAAAAAAAAAGAAGGAAAAAACGCATATGTGCCCCATCACAAACATCCCCCAAACCTCAGCACCCCCCCAACCCCAGCACCCCCCACCCAGGCCAACCCCCCCACCCCCCACCAAAACCAAAATTTTATTGCAGATTCGGGGTCCTCTCGCCGAGCGCAGAATGACCCCGGTTTCAAAAAATAAAAATAAAAAAATTCTGCGCGGTTTTTTGTCCTGCCCGGTTTACCCAGGCGCCCCCCCCTGGGCCCAACCGGCTGGGCCCAGCCCGGCAGGGCAGGCCCGGCCGGGCGGCGTCCTCACTCAGATTTTAGTTAGTATTAAATTACTATTAATACTTTAATAAAATAATAATTTACTAACTTCAATAGTTGATGATCGTTGTGGATGGACAATCGAATGTGGGCATGATCAGGGTTGCGAAGGAATGCAAGAGTGTTATGACCGGAAAAAAAAAAAAAAAAAAAAGGAGGATAAGGCGAGGTATGCGCAGGGTCAAGTTAAAATTGGGTAATGAGAAGTGAGTAAATTACGAATAATAATTCTCTGCGGTGTGTGGTTGTTATTCGGAGTAGGATCAATGATCTTGAGATTTGACTCTGAGATCTTGGACTCGACTACACTGCACTGACAGAAGAATGAATGATGTCCTGGCTGGAATTGAATCGCAGGATGAAGAAAGGGGTGGTATCTCCGATCGACCTGACGATATGGTTGACGTGTTCCATACATTCTTTGGAGTAGCAGGTGGGGTATGCATTTCAACAACTTTCTGTGTCCATCAGGTCTTGCTTGCCCCTCCGCCCTCTCACCCACGTAACAATGAGACCCCTCCCCACCCCACCCCACCCAACCCACACCCTGATTCCTGGTCCCCTGCCACCGTCTCTCTCCGTTTCAAAATGAAACCCCGCCTCACGCACACCCTGATTCATGCTCCCAACGTTTTCACACCCTGCTTTGTGGTCTCACTCACTATTTCTCTCTCTATGCCTTATGGCTAGCATGCCTTATCCCCCCTTTTCCCCTCTCCCTCCCCCCCCTCCCCCCCTCCTCCCCCCTCCTCTTCCCCTTCCTTGCTTGGTGGACCTATTCCCCTCTGTTCCTTTAAACTACCAGTATAGTTCCTAAACTCGTGCCCGCCCATAAACAAGCGACAATTTTAGCAAACGTACGGGCTACTACAGGAGCGCCCAAATCCATCCGACTAGAAACGTTTCTACTCTATTTTTTTTCTGCGGCGATAGCTGGGCCAAGTACTGGTGGTTTAACCGTTCCCCCCGCCCCCCCTTCTTCTCCTTGCCCCCACCCTTTCCCCTTTCTTGTTTGGTGGATCCGACACCCCTTTTGCCCCCTTTTCCTCCCCTTCTTCGTTCAATAGGTGTACCCTTGTACCGGAGCTCCCTACCTCTGGTGGCTTCTTTCTTTTTCATTTTCTCTTTCCCACCTCTTTTGCCTCTCTTGTTAGTATTTTACTATTTTCTGAATCTTTTTTTGTTTTTGTTTTTTTTAACCACTCTCCTTCAGACTCTCCTCGTATGTTTCGTTAGTCGAAACTCCAGTCTGAAACCCCGAAAACCACTTATCAACTGGCTGGCATGCACAGGGCAGGCAGTCTTTGCTGTGAAGGTACATCGGAGTATTTTCTCAATTTTCGTGTCAAGATACAAATGGTTTATGAGGGTTGTTGAGATGTGGGTACTGGAGGAACATAGGAGCAGGCTCCAGTCGTGTACGTTTGCGCTAAGCTAGCATGGATCTGGTCAGGGTTGTGACTAAGTTCGTGCTCTTTTTGGCACGAGAGGGGAGCAAAAAACTGACTTTTCTGATATTGTCACAAGCTGCCAAACAGGCTTGGTATTTAGAGGGACAACCAGAAGATTCCCCTCCTGAGGGAGAGGGAGGCAGGCAGAAATGTACATGGACACAGCCACTGTCCCAGCACAGTTCATGCATGTGGCTGTGGCGCCGTCCAGGTACATTCTTGGCTTTTCTAAATTTCTGCGTATTTTGGCGAGCATGCGAGAACGGGGGCGTAAAGGAAAGGAAGGAGTCAAGTGGCACCAGAGCTGCCTGAACACGTCGACAAACTGAATGTGACACACGCTTAAACTGACCGAATGCATCGACGAAGTGGGCGAGGAAACGATGAATTACATGACTGAGAGGATTTCACCACTGCAGAGTCGTGCAGACCCCGGTCCTAGTTCCAGTCGTAGTCCCGGTCACATGTGTCGTATTCCCGAGTCCCAGGTACGTTAGTGTCAGTAGGCCGACATAAGGAAAAATCTGTCAGTAGGCCGACGTAGGGAAAAATCGTGTAGGCACCGGGAGGTTTCTGAAAAAAGTTGGTAGAAGTCAGTACTACTCAGTAGGCCCTTTCTATTAGTTGGTCCAGTCCTAGGAAAGGTCCATGAAATTTCCGGGCAAAGTCCGTAAACTTCCAGAAGCGACAAACAAAGGCAGAGGGTACGGACCCATAACCGGTAAAGGAAGTCCAGAAGGTGAACCATCGGTTACGAAAGTCGAGATGTTGAAGTCGTCAACACATATTCATTTCCGTGACGAGGCGGAAGCTCAGCTACGCGACTTTCGGATGCACTGTTGGGCGCTGAGGAAGAAAGTAGGCAGCGGGTCTGGGCGCCAGCAGCCATAGCTACGAGCTAGGTCGAGTGAGAGAGAGTGGCCTCGAGAAGTACTGAGAGGGACTTGAGGCACGAGAGTCACGTGAGAGAGAGAGAGAGAGAGAGAGAGAGAGAGAGAGAGAGAGAGAGAGAGAGAGAGAGAGAGAGAGAGAGAGAGAGAGGTTGTTGGGCATAGCCGCCTCCTGTGTACAAATACTACGAATGCAATTTCGTGTAATTGAGTTGATTTGCCTAGACAATTCGCAAGTTTTCAGCTTTTCATCTGCATGTGCTTTGTGTGTGTGTGTGCTTCTCTTGGTGTGAGGTTGGTGTGACGTGTCATGCATGGTTCGTCTCAAAGCGAGACAACAGAAACTAAAGAATATCAGGATGATGCAACGAAGATCAAGAAATGAATTGACGAAAGAATTCGAAGAAATGGAAAACACCAAAACGGAGGATCCATTTAGTACGCCTGTGAACTGTCAAAGTAGATACCTGTTCTTCAAGCTTATATATACTTATACGGTACGCTTGAGTTCTCCAATTATTGAATTGAATTCTCCAATCATCGAATTGAATTCTCCAACGATTGAAATGAAATGAAATGAAATGAAATGAATTGAAAGGTTTGTTTTGATAGTGTGAGGATTGAGCCCTCCAAGGGGCCTTGCTGTGATGTAGATGTTCTGGGCTAAGGCCCCAGCAAGCCTCGTGCCCACCCTAAGTGAAGGCGGGCCAGCAAATCAACGAGAGCCCCTTTTTCTTCAACATTTCACGAAGTGGGGTCCATACAGTTGCCGCACGCCAGTTGGTTGGAGTGCACCGAGTACAAGATCTCCGCAAATGCAGAAGGACCAGGGCCCCAGAATTGGTTACGCCCTGGGCGCATGAACGTGAGGCCGACATTGCATGCTGAACATAGAGGCCGAAAATGCCAATGGAAAACCGGTCCACTATCTGAATCTGGACGCAGGCCTTGATGAAAGAGGCGCAACTGTATTAAGTGGGCCCCAACCGCATTGGGCCTGGGTACAGGTACTGGGACCCAGGCGCAGGCTCAAGGGAGGCCGCCCACACGCAATACTGGCATATAGGCAGAGCAGGCGAGTGGGCGGGGATCTTGGCCATTGCGAGCAAGGCCGGCACGATGTGCATTTGCGAGGTGCTGTGCTGCGCTAGGCTGAGGGAAGGCAGGCTGGCGCTAAGCGGTAGGGTGCAGCCTGGGCGCAGGGCGCTGGCAGCCATAGCCAGGCTGCATGACGGCGCTGGAGGAGGTGAGGGCGAAGGTGGTTCTTCGGGAAGTGAAGGGCGCTGTGTGGGATAACAAGGGAGAGTGAGGGACAAGAGAGAGTGACGTACCTGGTGGAAGAGGAGGTCGGCATTGGTGTTGACATCATCACTAGCTGGTCGTTAAGTCGTCTGGTTGCTTCCATGACTGTAGTTGTAGGATAGGCTGTAGAGTAGATAGGGCGCCTGGCGCCATTCAGGAGAGAAGGCTACTTCGGGTTATGTTGTTGGTGTTGCCCGATTGGGCTTGGACATTGACTCACGACTTTTGCTGTATCGTTCTCAAATGGATGATTGCTCGGTTCCAAGGTGTTATGTGCTCTTGCTTTGACTACCTGGACTTCAGTGTGATTTGCAACTGGGATTTCTTTGCTCCGTCCACATTCATGTTCCTTGCAATAGAGATAGGAACATTAATTGTAATTATTAATTACATTACAGTAGAATAGGGATTTGAACCCTTAACCTATGATTTTGGAGACCATTGGTTTGAAAAACTTTGAAATTTGAATCCAAATGGAACTAGATGAATGAGAATTGAAAATTGAAAAGTCTGAATTACGGTTCAATTACCTCGGGGGTGGTCTGTTTGACAATGATTTCTCAAGGCCCTGACGCTAAAGTAAAAAAATAATAATAATAAAAAAAAGGAAGCAATGGAGAACTTTGAGCCAAAGGAGTTGGAACCCACAAAAAAAAAAAAAAAAAAAAAAAACTCGAATGAATGGGGCGAGAACTGAGAAATGGAATCAAAAGTGTTATCGAACAAAATTCAGCTGAGGGAAATTGCAATTTCTTGTGATGAAAGTTGGAATGAATATATAAGCTTAGAAACTAATAGAAAGTGACTGATGCAGGGTGTGATGTACACGGGCGAGGCACTTTTCCGTGTGTTTATATTTGTGTGCATCTCTCTCTGTTTTGGGCCACATTTCCTATTCTGTCTGCAGGGCTTTCTCTTCTGGAGTATCCAGGCCTTAAGCATATCGATCCAGCGTACGCCTTGCCAGTTGAAGTCGTGCAGCGCGTTCTCTCCAGGCAGAGGCAGACACCAGCTTGATCTCTCTTCTACCGTTGCAGTCGACTCCTACTGCTCTATGGCCAATACCCAATCGGCTA
The DNA here is from genome assembly GCA_003427395.1 of Chara braunii. Taxonomy (NCBI): domain Eukaryota; kingdom Viridiplantae; phylum Streptophyta; class Charophyceae; order Charales; family Characeae; genus Chara; species Chara braunii. Next base: position 667,440 of record BFEA01000194.1, read on the forward strand.
TCCCCAAGTGGCTATTTCTAAATTCCCCGAGGATCACACAATAGCTTTGCTATCCTTAACTCAATTGCAAATTGGGCTTTTGGCTATTTGGCTATTTGGCTAGCGGCTTTTTGCCCCACCAACCGGCTATGCCCTCTTGGCTATCCCCAGTCAGCTACAGACTTGCCTGGCTAATTAGATCATATCGATCACATCATACATAGCTTTTGTATTCTTTACCTCATAGCTAATTGGCTATCCCCCATAGGCAACCCGAATTGGCTATCCCCAACCTATTGACTATCCCCAACACATTTGACCATCTCCCCAATTCACTATTCCCAATTGGCTGTCCCAAATTCACTATTTCCCATCAGCTATACAGGCACTCCTTCGCTCTATCAAAGCCATGATTGGTCTGCATTGATGTGGAATCCTCTGGTCCAGGCACTGCTCGAGTTACCGCAGATTCGTGCAGAAGTGAGTTTTTTTTTTGACTTTCTGTTGTATTCTTGAATTTCTTCTTCTTTTTTCGTTCCTCCATCTGTTTAGTTCAAAAAACTTCAAAAAAGGAAAGTGGAAAGGTGGAGTAGTAGACTTGTGTTGGACAGGTGGCTGAATGGTATGCACATCAACACATACTACTAAAGCTTAGTCCCCCTTGCCATGACGCTGCACACCGAGCCGGTTCTTTTCTTTCGCGCTTTGGCCGTACAATCTTCATCTACGCGGCTGGTGTTGCCGGAAACCTGATTTCTTAACCGTTTTTGGAGCTCTGCTTTTGCGGCACGTCAGCGTTTTGGAGTGCTGTTGTGTCGACACGTGTGTGCCCTCTTTGTTCTTCGCTTGTCTTTGTGTCGTGTTCCCGTCGTTGATTTCTCCGCTATCTAGCGATTTCGTCGTGATTTGCGGTGTGTGCCACTGTGTGGTGTTTCTGCAATGTTACAGCGTTGTGTTTTTTTATTTTTTAAGGATGGGTGTGGTCTCGATAGGAGGCGCGATGTCTGTGCGGAGGACCGATGCTTAGTGTTTCGATGCGGGCGCGTTGGTGTGGGGGTGTTTTCTGTCTACATTCAGCCTGCATTTGGTCTGGTTTTGGGCCCGGGTTGATTGTCTGTTTAGCGTTTGGAATGGCGAGTTCGGCTTCCTCTGCAATGCGCTTAGTGTTTCGATGCGGCCCCGTTGGTGTGAAGGTGTTCTTTGTCTAGATTCGGCCACCCCTATGGGTCCTTGAGTTGGCCTGCATTTGGTCTGGTTTTGGGCCCGGGTGCATCTGACGTGTTTTCTGCTGGACCGCTTTCCTTTGTCATGGTGAAGTGTCTGGCCTCCCTCGAGCTTGGATATCTAGAAAAGAGAAATCGCAGAAGTTGACGGGTTGTCCGACGGTTTTACCTGGTTGTCTTC
>BFEA01000194.1:688760-701900 GCA_003427395.1 Chara braunii
AAGGCAAGCAGCATGGAAAAGCAGGGAAGATGCGCGGTGGAGATGGCACACACATATCAGTTCCTTTCTTGACATGATGACTGTTAGAATGGGGTATGGTTGCAATTTGATTCTTATGATCGAGTCTTGTTGCAATTTTCTCCATATATCAGTGTGATCTTCCACATAACTTGGAAAGTACCAGAGCCGATGGAAACGGCCAACACCGTCTGCTTGCATTCGCTTCCTTGTCGGCAGAAAATTTGTGTTAAATAAACTGGCCGGTCAGCGTCCTCTCCTTGCATTGTTTTCAGTCCAGCGTCGTGACAACACAAAAATTTCACACAGCATTGACTAGCAAAGGTACGACAAGTTTACGGCAAATAAAAAAAAGTCCACACAAAAAGTGTACCCGTATCTCGCCACCATCTCCAACCTCCATTTACTCCCCAACTTCTTCTCAAAAATAATAATGACAATAACAATGAAAGAATGAACCAGAACCAATGTCTGAATTGTCCTCCTACTGCTAGCCACTCAAAAGGTCCACCATAGCCATCTCATACACCTACCTCCCACCCCAAGCTAATGGGTGTCTCGTACTATGGCCGCCAAGCCTAGCACTACCCCCAAAGTCTTCCTTGTATATGCCAACCAGGTGCAGCGCCAACCAACAAGAATAAGATGCAGACCGCCATAGCCAGGTAAGTTCCTCCGCCACCCTCCTCCTTGCTCACCGTCTTCCTCCTCCTCTTCCTACTCCCCCGGAGTCTCCTCCTTGGTCCCCTGCATCATATCCAAGGTAGAGGGCCAAGCCCACATTCTTCCTCCCCAGCGTTGCTAGACTGAGCGCTCGCTCCACCATCGTGTCGTCCAAACTTCCACGCTGCAAATGAGGAAGAGCTCTTTGCTGCTTCCCTTGATATACCGGAGTAGTGCCTCTTCTTGCGTTGGTTTCGAGGCCGGGTGGCCTCAAGTCTACCCTGTACCTTCCCCATTGCGGAGGGAAACATCATTGCAGTCGGACGGATATCCCGTCTTGCAGGCTCTAGACTCAGCAACTGGACCGGTGCCCCTAGCCTCGTAAACCTACCGGACTTCTAAAAATTCCTTCGGCCTCTAAAAGTCCTAAGTTCTCCTAACTTTATGCCTACCCTACGCGCTACTTGAGCATTTCCCATCCTGCGCGGGCCTAGCCTGTTCCTACTTCCGCTGCACCCTCACAAAAGCACGGCTTCAGGTGAAAACCGGGCCCGGGGGCCTTCTCAGCACACAAGTACCCTGGCCGGTCACACACACACACACACACACCCAAGCAATCATGCAGTGATCATGCACACACACGGAAACGCAGCAATCATGCAAACTCACGTACTGAGGGATCTTCGCAGATACGGGGATCTCAGCAAGTCACTCAGTCCAGCGACAAAACTCAGGAAACAGCAGGCCTTTCAGTCTGGGATTTCACATCACAGGTCATTACAATACCATCTTATCCTGGGCTGTAACCTACGCTATGTTATCCAAAATACTTAGTCTATGTCATCTCCTCCTAGACTGTCTTTGTTCCATCTTATCCAGAATACTTGGTCTATAGGTCTATACCATCCAGAATACTTAGTCTATACCATACTTAGGTTTTGTTGTCTATACCATACTTAGGTTTTGTTCCATCTTCTCCAGAATACTCGGTTTATAGGTCGATACCATCCAGGATACTTAGTCTATACCATACTTAGGACTTGGTCTATACCATACTTAGTCTATACCATCTTACCCTAGGCTATTTTTGTTCCACACATCGCAGTTGTCCACTCCCCTACACTGTATTCTCCTATATACTATCCTCTTCTGAGCATATAAACACTTGGCCTCTCAAACACTTAGTCATATCCAGAAAATACTTAGCCTATAAACACTTAGTCTATACCATCTTATACAAGCTATGCCACTCCAGAAAATACTCATGCGCTGGGTATAGACCAGCAAAATGCTTGATACTTAGCCTATCTATAAACACTACGTCCATACCATCTTATACAAGCTATGTCACTCCAGAAAATACTTAGCCTATCTATAAACACTTAGTCTATACCATCTTATAAAAGCTATGTCACATGCACTGGGTATAGGCCTGCGAAATGATTCATACTTAACCTATAAACACTTAGTCTATACCATCTTATACTTAGTCTATACCATCTTATACTTAGTCTATACCATCTTATACAAGCTATGTCACATGCGCTGGGTGTATAGGCCAGCAAAATGCTTGATGATTGGACCAGTCACAATTGACTGACTCTGGTCGATACCAACGCGACACTAGACGACGAGACACTAGACGACGTAGTCGCACATCCTCCAAAGCATCGTATGCACATAACCCCACAAAGGTCCAAATTTTCGACAAATTTGCCGCAATGCCACGAGGCTGCAGTAATTGTGGACAAGCTTGGCTAGAGCCCTCCCATGGGACCGACAGGAGTTCCATGGAATGAACCATACAGGTCCCAAACTTTCAGATGATCCACCAGATACTGAACGCAGTTCCATGGGGTCCAGACTTTTTTTTTGTTTTTTGTTCTTTGAATATAAGCTCCTATTGGTGGCGACTCGGGAGCAAACACCTGCCGGAAACCGGGCCCAGCGTCCGTGAAGTGTAAGAGAGCACACTCGTGACACTTCCCCACCCACGTTACAGCCTGGGATCTAACAGACTTGTTTTTTTAACTTTTTTTTTTTTTTCCGATGGACCACCATGGGGCAGATATTAAACTGATGAGGACAGATACTACACTTGATCTTTTTATGCAAAGAAAACACAGAACTCGGACATTTGAAAAAAGAGGCCAGCCGGGGGGTAAATACAATGCATGGCTTCTGTAAGTTGTGCTCCATCCTGACGAGCAAGCCCTCGCTCTTCGTCACTTATTTTTATCCTAATGAATACAATTTCATATGGGACACTGGGCCCGGTTCCCAGCACGTGAGGCTCCAGATTGGAAGACAAGGGGTGGGGGGAGGGGGGGGAGTTTGAATGGAACAACTCTAAGAAAGGGCAAAGAGGTATGCAGAGTACCTAGCCCACAGACATATGAGAGATTTTCTCAGCTGGTGCATCGAAGAGGTACTCACACAGCAAAAGCAAAAAAAAGAGTTTTACGGCAAACTATTTCCTTTCATCACGTATGGTGAAAGGATGTCCACATAGACACAGCACATGCACGTGGCATTCACTGTTCCAATATACGTGGTGTGCATGCAGAGGGCACAGAGAGTGCATGCATGCTTGATACACACGTGGAATATAGTGTACCCAAAGTACATACACAGTATGTGCATAGCACATACATAGTACCTATTTAGCACATCATAAGTATGTGCATAGCACATATACGTGGTGTGCATGTCGGGCATAGAGAGTGCAGAGTGCATGCATCCTTGATACACACACACGTAGAACGTAAAACATAGCGTATCTTAGTACCGATTCAGCACATGGTATGTGCATAACACACACATATTACCTGTTTAGCACATCATAAGTATGTGCATAGCACATGTACGTGGTCTGCCCGGCGCCCACAGCACACACATAGTACCTATTTAGTACATTATGAGTGTGCGCATAGCACATATACGTGGTGTGCATGTAGTGCATAGAGAGAGTGCATGCATGCTTGATACACACACACGCAGAGTACCGATTTAGCACATAGTATGTGCATAGCACACACATAGGATCTGTTTAGCACATCATAAGTATGTGCATAGCACATATACGTGGGCTCCCCAGAGCGCATAGCACAGACGTAGTACCTATTTAGCACATATACGTGGTGCGCATGCTGGGCATAGAGAGAGTGCATGCATGCTTGATACACACGCACGTACAACATAGTGCATCCAAAGTACATAGACAGTATGTGCATAGCATGGGCATAGTACCCATGTAGCACATCATAGGTATGCCCATTTTCCACATACCAAGCAACACAGATAAGGAAAAAACAACGACTGTCCAGTGTCTGGACAGATGTTGATATACCATTTAATATTTATCCTTGGAGGACTTTCCAAGGAGCTTCAATCGGATGGCAACAACTTCGAAAAGTGTCCTAGTTCACAGACTAAAACGGGTAAATAATTTCAAATAAACAAAGCTTATAACTTATAAGGTGATCCTAAGATGAACAATGAACAGAGAGAAGAAGTAAAGACTTCATGAGGAGAAAGTAGAAATTGAAGAAGGGGTTTTGTGTCCACTTCTTCTTTCTTTCCCAGTCTGTACATTTCTTCTAGCTTTCTAAAGGAAGGAGGGAGGGGGAGGTGGGTGGGGGATTCGGGTTGCGGCACTTCACGGACTGAAATAGAAGTCCTTGTCCTCGTCTGGATCTTCGCTGTCGTCCATGGGGTCGTCATTGCCTCTCCTACAACGATGAAGCTCTTCGCACTTTGATAGTGATGTTTGCGCTAGTTTTTGGAGCTGGGCTGAAACTTGGGCTAGTTTTTGCAGTGGGGCTGAGACTTGGACAGCGTTCTGACTCACTGGGAACGCCGCACCCTTGTTGTCCGCATTCTTATTCCTGTTCGGATCGCAGTCCTCTGGACACTTTGCTGTGAGGGAACTCACCGAGGAGAAGCACATCGAGTTCGAGTTCACTGATCTTGCGCCGCGGCCTGCCATCTTTCTCTCCCTTTTTTCCCTCTCGAGCTGTGCTCTGTATTTCTTCCTGAGGTAGAAGTCCACAAACCTGTCCATCTTGCGCTGCTCCGCCTTGCTCTGGAACAAGCTCCTCTCCTCCTCTTCACTTGCTGGAGACACGTCCTCAGAGCCATCAGTATCAGGTTCCGTCATGCAGCTTTCACCGACCGTACACTTGCCAAGGGCACTTTTTGATCTTACCACCGCTCCCACCTGTGTAGTGGTCCCCGTCGAACCTCCAATTCCGCTCACACGATGGCTGCCGTTCATGACGCTGGTACCTGCAATGGCCCCGCCCGACTCCTGCGTGCCACCATCAACCTCTACAATACTTGACAGCCTTGCCTTCGTCCTGTTCAGGCTGGCCGCGCTCCGTACCATCTCTCTCGCCGCTCTGTGCGCAGCCATCATTGCAGACACCCCCAACCTCTTCCCAGTCAACATGTTCCATTGAGGTTTGGCTGTTAATGATGATGCTGCCTGTGGGTCACAGGCTGGGTTCTGTACCTTCGTTTGCTGCTTTCCAGATGCGGTGCTTTGAGATCGAGGCGCCACGCGTCGACGCCTTGGAGAGCGAATCGGTTCAAAAACCTTGGCGTAGCACTGGGTAGAAGTTTTCCCGGGCACCTGGGGCAAAACGAAACATACAAGTATAAAGGCAAATGAGTCAAGGACAACGTTGAACGGCAGTCGTTGATCGCCTCAGCTGGGTTCCACCGAGGGAGGGATAAACTTCATCGCGTCTCCCAGGACTTCGTCTCTCTCTTCTTTATTACTTTGTCTTTTTGGATTACGTTGCTTCTTGGATTATGTGGTGTTTTTCTAAGGGTTTGCTTGAATTGCTCGTTAATTTCATGCCAAGCACACTGCCAATCGGACTTGATTGCTCTTCACATGCATCGCATGTTTCATTCATTCACAGTTGAAACAAATACGATGGAACCCCCCATCGTTAATGGGGTCCACCTGGGAACTCGGCAGTGCAGGGCACAATGCAAGAACATAGTACACACTATCTCTGGAGTAAGTAGCAGGTATGGTTGCACTTCTTGCCTCGAACGACAAATGCGCACAAGAACACCGCCTCCCTTGTATGTCGGGCTACCAACTGTCATACATAGCTCAAACGGCAAACTCGATGCGGTCCTGACCGCGCAGCCCTGCACCCAAAATGTAACACAATTTCGCACCTGACACTTTAAGCTACAGGCTAAACAAACCATAAGTAAGTCGACACTGCTATATGAGCTAAAGGCTAAACAAACTATAAGTAAGTCGACGCTGCTGGACAGCGGCAGAGTTACACTGCCGACCGTCAGCAGCCCCTGACTGATAGGCTGTCGACTAGCCAACAGATCAACCGATTGGCGCCCACTGGTTGCCCACTTGTCGACGTCCATAAGACGGGGGGATTCGATTTCATCTACACACACACGCACACCCACACACACCCACTTACACACACACACACACACACACACACACACACACACACACACTAGGGTTGGGACCGCACTATCGGTCATGCCATTGGGTGTCCATGGCTGAGTGGGTGTGTAGAGTGGGTTTTATGACTGTATCAGATTAGTTTCTCAGACTTACTGCCGTTCTTGTCAGGGGTTTGGACCGGCAGTCTGCTAGGATTGGAAGGTTGGTGTGAGTAAAGTCGACCACTTTTCTCTCTCAAGGATGGGTATCGCTAACTCTGGGGGATAAGGTGAGTCCTTATCCATCCATCAAATGCATCCTGGGCAGACTGTCTGTCCAGGTTCAACCTCCTGATGAGTCGGCAAAAGTCCGACGAAACAGACTGTTTGGCACAGTCATGCTTTTTTTTATGGACTAGTGTATAGCGAATATGACACCACACACACACACACACACAGATTTGAACCTGCTATGTATTCGTAGAAAGATTGTTCACCTTGCCACTGAACATGAGCGGAACAGTACAAACACGTTTTTCAAAGGTTAAGTTTTCCTTTGTAGAGCTCTTTCGACTCTGAACTATCTATATACCTTGCTTGCCTTCAAATCCCGTTTTCGTAGACGTTCGGCCCTCACCTGCGAATTAGGCTTAAGTATGCGTGAGTTGCAGTTAATAAACGCTTTTGCCATATCATCCATAACATCCCACGAATTATTTTTTGAGATGAAGATCTCAACGATTCCCTTTCTGTTTTCAGGGAGGAAAACAAAAAACCAAAAAACGCCCAGGTTGTTGCAGAGGTCGGATTCGGGCTAGGGTCGTACTTCGTAATTATTTTAGTAATTTTTTACTAGTATTATATTTTCTAAGAGAGATTTCTCCAAAATAGACTGCGTAAAACAACACCCCTTCCCTTATTTACTGGACGGTCGAGGCTGCAATCTTACGTAACTATGGGCGTCCCCGCACGGGACACGAAACGAAAAACGAAACGAGTGCATCTTCCTGCAGAAAATGGCCAGATTCATCGGTTAGCTATATAACGAGTGTATTTGCCATCTTTCGTGGGCAGATGCATTCGTTTCGTTTTCGTTTTGTGTGCCGTGGGGCGAGACCCTATGTCTGGCAGAAAGCAATGAGAGGGTATTGAGTCGCATCGCCTCAGTAATTATTGTAATTTGGGACGCTGGACCCGGTTTCCAGCAGGCGCAGCTCCTCACCAACAGAATGGATAACATTTATTGGGAAAAAAAAAAAAAAAGGATTCGTGGCAGTTCGAATCCCCACCTTCCCAACCCCCAAAACTAGGGTTTAACTCGATCCACCCGTGGCAGTTGGAATCCCCACCTTCCCAACCCGTAAGTCGTTAACTAGGGTTTACCTCCACTTACGCTAGGGTTTTCAGACACTCTCGATCCAAATCTTTTTTTTTTTTTTTTTTTTTTTTGGACCACTTCTCGATTTATGCGTGTCATCCTTGCGCAGAGGGGCCATGCTAATCTCCTCCCTCTGAATCGTTCCAATCCTTTCAACGGATGTCCCGAAGGACATTCTCAATCCAAATCTAATGACAGATCTATGAGCCGGAATGTATTTTCACATCACACCACCCACCCCCTAACCCAACCAGCCCAGTCCTCCTTACCCAACCACCCCCCTTGCCCACTCCCTCTTACCCAACCACCCCCCTTGCCCACCCCTCTTACCCAACCACCCCACTCCCCTCTTACCTTTGTTAAAACGATTAATCTTAGCCTCTCTGCATAGTCGCCTTGCTGCCATTGTTTCTGCAGACGAGCATCAATGCCGTCTCCAGAGACCGCTCACGTACGGTCATTATAGCCGTACTTGGCTCATCTTTCCCTCCAGATGCAGCGAAAATGACCTTACGTTCCTCTCTGTTCTTATTCTGCGGTAGAAGGTAGCTGGCCGCTGGTCGGCGGCCGCCATCGGCAAAACCCTGCTACCTGCTGGGTTCCAATCGCAGCAGGACCAGGACTACAAACATGACAGAGGAATTAAGCCCATCCCATCAACCAAAAACTTTCGGCTCGGAAAAAAAAAAAAAAAAAAAAAAAGTTTGGCATGAGCATATCCAAGGTCAAGACCTCGTGTTGGTCGGTGAGTTAGTAGGGGTGGACCGGAACAAGTGGAATATATGCCAAAAATAAGGGTGGGGTGGGTGCATTGGGAGAGAAAGAAGACAGGATACATACCCCGCTTTGCAATCACAGATCGACAAGAGGACGACCAATGAGCGAAATCCAGCAAGGTAGTGTTCAATTGTAAGAGTCTGGCGCCTGTGTCCGGGTGAAGAGGTTCTCCCCCCTTGCACAATTAATCCCCTGGGGTCCCAGGGCAATCAATGCTGGCAGGAGTATCATGACTTCAAATCCAGTCAAATCCAGTCAAATCCAGTCAAATCCAGTCTGTAAAAAGGGAAGCTGGACCCGGTTTCCAGCAGGTGAAGCTCCCCACCAATAGATGGAGCCTCCGCCCAGGTGCTAGTGGTGTCTGCTCGTACCAGCACCACTAACACCGGTGAAAAAAAAAAAAAAAAAAAAAAAGTACCCCACAAGTTATTGTTGCAACCTCGACCCAGAAAAACGGAGATGTAAAAAAGTTGGTGGACTGGCACGAGGGGGTCATTAAAAAAATGTGCCAAAAAGAAAGGGTGGGTGCATTGGGAGAGAAAGAAGACAACATGTACTCCGTGGGCATTCGTTAAACGGATTGGAACGGCACAGAGAAAGAAGATTATTAGCAAATGGCCCCTCACTGCGCAAGGATGACAGGCATAAATACAGTAAAAAATAAATTGAGAAATGGTTCAAAATTCTCCTCCCCCCCCCCCCCCCCCCAAAAAAAAAGACACCATACATACCCGCTTTGCGACCTCGACCCAGAAAAACGGAGTTGTTGGATGCACTGCCCTCTGAGCTCGATTCAAGGCTTCTAGCTGCGCCGCACTCCAGTGATCATCATCTTCTTTCTGCACTCCGTTTTCCGCTTTCTTGAAACGCGTCGTCTTACTTGTGCCAGCAACTGCAATTTTTCCCACCTTGTCTTTTTTGCCTTTTATGCACTTCGCAGCATGCAAAGTCTGCTGATCTTCACTCAGTGATTCTCCCCTGATAGTGCTGCTCTCCATTGCTTCCCGGCGGGACACATCACCATCACCGCCTTGTTTACTTTCCCCACTGGCGTGCGTTTCCTTCTGCCTCTCCTCAGCAGACTGGCAACGCCTAGCATCGATTGTCATTCCCTCTCCCATTGTCTTCTCTCTCACCGATTCCATCGCCTGTTGCGTGTGAAGCAGCAAACCAATGCTCTCCTCTGGAAAAGCAGCATGCTCTCTTCTCCCTCCCTCGTCAGCATCACAGACACTCGGTCTTCCCTTCTCAGCTTTATCGTTATTGTCTGCGGAGCCTCCTCCCGTTTCACAGCGCCGCCTTCTATCCTCTCCTTCCGTCACACTCTTCGCCTTGCACCTCCTCGCAGGCATCTTCCTCACTGGCTCAGAGGTCCCAGAGCCATTTACGCCAACCTTGGTCTTCACGCATGCATCATCATCTGCATCATCATCAGCAGCTACTGCTTCGATTGCCCCTCGTGTCAACCGCTCATTTTCCTCTCTTTTCTCTTCAACATTTCCACACCCTACTCTCTCATCTATTTCCAAATCTCCACGAGTCATGTTATTTCCGACGCACGCTACTCTATCTACCTTGCACTTCTTTGACTGGTTTGCTGCTTCACAAACCAGTCTGTCAACTCCTGCTGCCTCTTTTGGGACCGCGTTGGTCCTCTTTCCTGGTCTTCTCAGTCCCTGATCCTCTGGAAAAGCAGCATGCTCTCTTCTCCCTCCCTCATCGGCATCACAGACACTCGGTCTTCCCTTCTCAGGTTCATCGTTATTGTCTGCGGAGCCTCCTTCCTTTTCACAGTGCCGCCTTCTATCCTCTCCTTCCGCCAGACTCTTCGCCTTGCACCTCCTCGCAGGCATCTTCCTGATTGGCTCAGAGGTCCCAGAGCATTTTACTTCAACCTTGGTCTTCACGCATGCATCGTCGTCTGCATCATCAGCAGCAGCTACCACTTCGATTGCCCCTCGTGTCAACCGCTCATTATCCTCTCTTTTCTCTTCAACATTTTCACACCCTACTCTCCCATCTACTTCCAAATCTCCACGAGTCGTGTTATTTCCGACGCACGCTACTCTATCTACCTTGCACTTCTTTGACTGGTTTGACTGGTTTGACTGGTTTGACTGGTTTGCTGTTCCACAAACCAGTCTATCTACTCCTGCTGCCACTTTACTACCATTAACGCTGCTTCTACACGCGTTCGACCCCTTCCTTAATAGTAAGTCCGCCACCCCAGTCCCTATTGTGTCAGCTGCTGCCTCTTTTGGGTTGGCTCTCTTTCCTGGTCTCCTCCGTCCCTGCCCCTGCCCCTCAGGTAGGATACCTGCCTTTCTGCTGCTCTCTACATTAGGACTCCTTCCCTGCTCAGCAATGCAGGTCGCACTGGCAGTCCTATCATTTGCTGGGATTTTTTCATCCTCTGCTTCTACAAGACAAACTTCCTCCTGTGTGAAAGCTTGACGAGCTGACGGAGATGCTGCTCCTCCACCCCCCTGGGTCCCCCCTAATCGTTCTGTCTGTCCCTTGTCCTGGGGCCCGTGACGCTTGTACGACTCCCTCTCTTGTAACAGGCCTCGTTCAGCGTGCCCACGCAGAGTTCCACCGTCCCTTTCACCTGATAACTTTTTGTTGTCTGTACAACCACCTCCATCCCACGAGGGGAGGAGTAATTTGCCCGCCCCCGGTTTCTCTCTCAACAGGCTTCCTTCCTCAACCTCCTCCCTCCTGGTGGGGTTTCCTCCTCCTCCTACACCTCCTCCTCCTCGATCACCTCTTCTGAACAAAATGACACCCCTGTTGCACCCCTCTTCTACCACCTCGCCATTCTCATGCACACTCCCCAGCTGCTTGCCACTGACTGTCACATCCCCCTCTCTCCCACGGTGTGCCACCCTCCTCTCTTCCGCTCGAATCTCCTTCTCCGCGGCAATCTCTGGTTCTTCTCTGTTTACCATCGTATCCAATAAGGAGTCTGCCATTCCACCATGAGCCCTCCCTACGTCTTCACTGCCACAGCCGCTCCCGTGTGCATTCCGTCCTTCCATCCTCGCACACATGCCGTTCTTCACCCATTCCCCCCTCTCCTCCACAGCATTTCTCCACGTCGCCTCCTCTTCGCTGCCACCCATCCTTCTGGCACCGGCGCATGCACCATCCTGCCTCTCATCCCCAGGATCGTCGAGGCCACGTTTGCCCGTTTGCACCTCTCCTCCTCTGCAGGATCCTCCCTCATGTTTCCTTGTTTTCGACCTGAGCCTGTACTCCACAATTTCTTGATTAGCAAGCAGCATTTGCAGCGAATTGCGTCTCCTCTTCTGCGGCCCCTTGACAGAAGCAGAAAGACCACCAGGCACGACCGTGCATCCATCTATACAACAATCCTTTCGCCCACCTATGTTGCCCTTCCGCCGCCGTACCTGCTCGACCCCCTGCGACGCTGCCGAGACAACTCCATCCTCAGCTGCGTCGCTACACAAGTCTATGACGATACCCTTCTCCTTCGGGCACCTTTTTCTTCGGGAATTCATCTTTGGCTGGCTGATCAGACAGACGACGAGGGGGGTAAGATACACAACAGGAAGAAGGCCGAAAAATATCACCTTTATGCAGGAGAAGCATCATCTTCATCCCTCGCGGTGTCTTCTCCACCCCTCTGCACTGATGTGACTACAGGACAGTCTGGCGGGGCACCCTGCGCACAAGGACAGAGGAAAAAACAGTGCGTGTGTGTGTGTGAGAGAGAGAGCGAGAGAGAGAGAGAGAGAGAGAGAGATGAGGAAGGGACGAGGGAAAAAAACATATCAATCTGCCAAGAACAACGATTGCGCAGGTAGAGAGAAGACATACAAGTAGGAAACGACCAGGTGAAACGTATTGAAGGCCGGGCTACGAACCGGGCCGCCCGGGTCACCTTGGTTGCCCGGGCGGCCCTTGCCAAAAAAAAAAAAAAAAAAAAAAAAACGTAAAAAAACTATGATATGCAGAAAAATAAATTGGACAACTTTTGCCTCGGGGTTTAGATCGGGCGAGTGGTCCCGGGCCACTCTGGAAGCCTAGATGGGAGGAGATGGAGATGGAGAGAGATACGGAATCGGAAGAAGGCCCAGAAAGGAAAGTCAGGGGCGAGAGAGAGAGAGTAGTGAGTTTAGGAACACAGCCAAAGGGGAAGAGAGGTGAGCCCACTGTCGTTTTTGCTATTTATGAAATGCCTATGGAAAGGCATAGCCAGCCGGATTTGCATACGTATCATCCTCGCGATAGATAAGTCACAGACACTCTATCATATTTCTGTTTTTTTTTTTGTTCACTCACTCTATCATCTTCATCTGATCATTCAATTCCAGCTCAGCATCGGGATCGCGCCAGTCAACAGCAGCAGAAGTGGGAATTAGCACGAAGAGGAATGCAGGAGACAGCAGAGTTGGGTAAAACAAGTCATAACAACGATTTGACAAGTGAATGACAAGCAGCGGAGTTGCAATGTAAGGGAGAAGAATGGGAAAAGTGACGAAGAAAGAGAGAGGGAGAGAGAGAGAGAGATGCAGACGTAGGGACCAAGAGCGAGAGACAGGACACGAAAGGAACACAAAGACCAAGTAATTTCGTTGGAGTGCAGAGAGGGCCAAAGAGGACAGGCTAAAATGGAGAAGCGGCACAAAAAGTGCCAGCGCGGCTACGTCCACGCTAGTAGCGCTAGTAGAGGACTGTCGCATCTTGACCATACAACAGCGGGCAAAGCACAACCCAATTATACCCCAATCTCTCAAGAGATCATGCGCACATATTACCTCCCCAATCTCTCTCTCTCTCTCTCTCTCTCTCTCTCTCTCTCTCTCTCTCTCTCTCTCTCTCTCTCTCTCTCTCTCTCTCTCTCTCTC
>BFEA01000194.1:702732-716552 GCA_003427395.1 Chara braunii
TCTCTCTCTCTCTCTCTCTCTCTCTCTCTCTCTCTCTCTCTCTCTCTCTCTCTCTCTCTCTCTCGCTCGCTCGCTCGCTCTCTCTCTCACTCTCTCTCTCTCAGACACACACACACACACACAGAAAAACGTGAGCGCGCGCCGACAGAAAAAAGACTAAGAAAGCACAAAAGGTTTAGCATTCGCGCTTCATGATGATTGACGACCACGAAGTCCAAGTCATTGAGGACTGATCAGCGGACGATGATCAGACACTCCCACGAGATGCGTCGGTTCATCTCCGATCGTCTCCAAACCACTGTTCCCCTCCCTGAGCCCACTCCATAAGGGAAAGACCTCCGGTTCGAGTCCGTCAACGACGGGCAAGTCATCCAGACGCCGGACAGTCCGATTCGATCAAAATTTCGAAGCGTGTCCGGCCGTCTTGGTATCGTCCGGCTGTATCCGGGCACGTGTGTCCGGGGGTATGGGTGTTGTGCTTGGAGGGGTGCCATGTATAGCCTTACGAGTAGAGGTAGGTAGGTAGTTAAATATGAAAGAATTTGAGAGAAAAATAGAGTGTAGTGAAAAAAAAAAAAAAAAAAAAAAAAACACCTGCGGTCAGGAGGGCTGGATGGCCTGAGGACAAAGGAGCGACAGGGGGCGAGAAAAGAGCGGAGGAGGAGCAGCAGGAAGAGGAGGCGGCGAGGAGATAGACCCGATAGAGGAGGGGGAAAACGAGGAGGAAGAGGAGGACGTCTTGGTATCGTTCGGTTGTACCCGGATACATGTGTCCGGGTATGGGCGGGGTGCTTCCAGGGGAGCCATGTATAGCCTTATGAGTAGAGAGGTAGGTAGGTAGTGAAATATGAAAGAATTTGAGAGAAGAATAGAGTGTAGTAAAAAAAAAAAAAAAAAAAAAACTGCGGTCAGGAGGGCTGGATGGCCTGAGGACAAAGGAGCGAGAGGGGCCGAGAAGAGAGTGCAGGAGGAGCAGCAGGAGGAGGTGGCGGCGAGGCGGTAGACGCGATAGAGGAGGGGAAGGACGAGGAGGAAGAGGAGGAAGAGGAGGAGGAAGAAGACGGGCATGTTTATAGCTTCACGAACAAGACCGAAAAGAAGGGGGGGGGGGGGGGGGGGGGTGCCCGCCACGTGGCGCGCGAGAGGGGGAAAGACGGGGAGAAAGGGGGGGGGGGGGAGGAAGACGTTGAGGAGGCCGAAGACCAAGGCGAGGACGAGGAGGAGGACGAAGAAGAAGACGAGGAGGAGGAAAGATAAGAGAAAGGAGGAGGAGGGCGAAGACGAGGAGCAGGAGAAAGGAAAGAACGAAAAGCGTGGGCGCGCCACGTGGCGCGCGCGACGGGTAAAGACGAGGAAGGAAGGGGAGGGGATGGGGACGAAGACGAGATTGAGGTCCGTTGAGAAGGATGTGGAGGCCGAAGACGAGTCGGAACAGGTGGACAGCAAGACGAGGAGCAGGAGCAGGATGAGGAGGACGAGAAACACGAGCAAGCTCCGACAAGAGAGAAAAAAAAAAAAAAAAAAAAAAAAGGCGCCACGAGGGGCGCACGAGGGTTAAAGACGAGTAGGAAAGGCTTGAGGGGGACGAAGACGAGGTCGAGGTCCTCTGAGGAGGAGGAGGGGCGAAGACGAGTCGGAGAAGGTAGATGTGTAAGACGACAGCGAGGGGGAGGGGTAGGACGAAGAATACGAGTAGGACGGTAGGGAAGAGGAGGAGGAGGAAGAAGTCGTGGAGGAGGAGGAGGAGGAGGAGGAATTGGGAGACGAGCAGGAGGAGGAGGAGGAGCAAGACGATGAGGAGGAAAGGAGGAAAAGGTCGACGAGGAGAGAGAGAGAGAGAGAGAGAGAGAGAGAGAGAGAGAGAGAGAGAGAGACCTGCTGCTCCTCGCACAGTTGTCGCCCTGGTTCTGCCTCCGTCATCGCGGGAGAGATGGCTGTTGTGTGAGCAGGCTTCCAGATTCGAAGGACCTGGGACGGGCGAACAAAGGAGGCCGCGATTCAAAATCGAAGTAGGCCGCCTTTTCAAAATGGCGCCAAAACGTTTGAAAACGGTGAAGGGCATTGAAGTAGGCCGCCTTTTCAAAAGGGCAGGGTGTAGGGCATTCTTCTACACCAACGCGGGGGCGGAGTCCCACTACCAGTTTCCGGTACGCACGGGTTCCTGCCATCCGATCTGAAAATCTAATGGCTGTACTGTGGCCGGTCGAAAACTACTCGGAAGTTAGGGCCTCGCCACACCACTGTCGAAAACGTGATTGTCGATACTTTCTCTTGGACACACAGGCTGCTACGGGGTTCCCCGTATGCCTACAATTTGAGGTGAAATTGAGAGAACAATATAGCTTCAGGGGGAAAAAAAACAAAAACAAATCGCAAGTTGTCAGAGAATGCTTGTCCACACCTCCTGTCGAAAGTTGTTGAATCCCCACCCAGCCTGCTACTCCGATGCTTTCGACAGTCCTCGGCTGCGCCATCGACCTCTCTTCGAAATTGGGTGAGTGGCCGTGAGGTCGGGATGGACTAATGTGTGTCGTACCCTCAGGGGCGTTCGTCTTTTTCCATCTGCCATTCACAAGTGCGTCCACTCTACAGTGCTGTGTGGCTAAACTAAGGGCCTCGCCACACCAATGCCGAAACTACAGTTTTCGACATTTTTTCTTCGCCACACAGACTGTCGAAGAAAAAATGTCATGAAATCTCCCCTTCAGGGTTGGCGCTGGTGAGGGGCGGTTCAGCGCTAGCGCTGGTGCGTTAGCACTTGGCCCTAACGCTGCTTGCCGGTTCGGCAGGCCTCGTCACAGGTGACACCTCACTGTCGTTCGTCTTCACGAAGACCTATGGCCTGGCCATAGTTGATGGTGCCAATGGTCAGATTTGGCCGTCGCCCACCTGCCGCCGGGAACAAGTTGTGTCAACAAGTAAGTGAGTGGGACAAGGAGGGCGAAGTAATTAGCCCGGAGAAGCATAGACTGGTGTGTAGGACTTCAATTTTTTTTTTTTTCAGGATGGAAGCGGAACCACCCCCCCGCCGCAGGGGGCAGGTGATGCCAGAGCTCAGGTCCCTGCGGATTATAGACTGGAGGAAGAAAGGGTGATGGAGATGGTAAGAGCATGTTATGAAGAGGGTATCATCCCAGAAGAGATTGATGGAGGGACGATGGAGGTGACAGGAAGAGAGGTAAAATTTGTTTTAAACAACACGGTGGATGAAATGAAAGTGAAATGGCTGAAGCGAAGGACGGTGACGGTCATCTTCAGAGATGGGGCTCGCTTCCTTCGAAAAAGAGTCAAAGAAGATATTATCAGAGCGTATGAGGATGGCTGAATAAATGACGATAACTTTGGAGCAGACTTCAAGAGGGGAGAGCCCAAATGTGGTCTCGTACATTCCAAGGTCCCAGGAAATTACCGACTGGATGCTAGCCAAGAGGTCCGACTTTATTGACTTGGCAGATACCACTTACCGCACGGAATTCATGCCTTGGATGTGACGAACCACTTCCCGACCCCGTGCCATCTTTCGTACCCTTTCTTTTGCTTGTATCATACCTACCCCAGGAAAAAACCGTTTTGAGTTCTTGCTTTCGGGCGCCGCATTTTCCTTTTTGAAGAGCTTTTTCGACTACTGAGTTCTGTTTTTTTTTTTACGAAATCGAGAAATACATGAGAATTTACGTGCGCCCTAGCGAGCGCACTAGGAATTGGGCTCGGTAGTTGGGAATTCTGGGATAAGCGGAACTTCGACGTGTCCTTTTTGGGTGAGTAGATGTTCTTGGGCGCGTCGGGGAAAACTCTCGGAATTTTGCGTGAATATGAATAGGCGTAGGATTTTCTTTTCCCGCGTCGCTTTCTCGCACGCGGATATGGTGATTTCAATTTTGAATTAGGATAGAAGCAAGTTGTAACTGTTTCGGTGCCTTTCTCTTTTTTTTATTGTTGACAACGCCGTGCATGCAAAAGCTTCCTCCTCTCTGTCCCCCGCATCGCTCCCTCTCGCGCCTCCCTTCCCTTCTCCCTCCTTTTTCTCTCTCCCCGTAACTGTTTTCCCTTCTCCTTCTCTCTCTCTCTCCCGCCTTGCTTTCGCGCGCCCATTTCCCCTTCTTGATCGTCTGAATCTTGGACCCGTCTTGCGCCACCTCTCGCGCCTTTTCTCTTCTCACCCTCTACGTCTGGCATACGACGCTCGGTCGATCCCCCGATAACTCCCGCTCGCCAATCAGGTGCGTGGATCGATAGGACCTTCCTATCGCACGACGAATCCGATTGGTTGAACCTTGAGTTCCGAGGGATCAACATGGCGTTCGTAGAGCACTCGTCTCAAAGTCTTCTCCTCCTTCTCCTCTTACACCTTAGCTTTCCTGTCGCCTTCTCCCCCTTCTATCTCCCCTGTCGCGACTATAAAACCTGCAAGCGCGTTCGCAAATCTCTCTTACGTTCTCGACTCTCGAGCCAGCTTCCGAGAAGCAGTGGCTAGGCAGAGTGTTTAAAGCGAGTCGGAAAGTCCTGTCGGGCTGACGATAGACTGGCCGGTTGCGCGCTGGATCGCCACGACGGACTGTGGGATTTAGGTGAACCATGTCGAGTTTACGACAGCAGGGTGACGATCGCAGTGGTGGGAGTTAGCACGCGACGGCCGGGATCGTCGGTGCGGGTATGAGGATCGATGTTGAGTTTATTGGCCCAGGGCCATATTGGAATTAACGGTGAATGCGCCTTTGTTGCAGATTGTTATCTTTGGGGTGAGTGTACGGCGGTGACGCCGAACTTTTCTCTTCCTGGATCTTGTCATCTTCTATTTTGGACTTTCTTTCCCTCGACTCTCTCTCTCTCTTTTTGAATGATGATGCATCTAAATGATTGTCCCTCTCTTAAATGGGAATGAGTCGGCCTCCTGTTTCTGTGTGAAAGTACTTCTTCAGGAACTCTTCCATTAGTTTCCTAGGTAATCCTCCTACGCAAGGACCCCGTCTACTTATCTTGTGAACGGTGGATGCGTGTGTACTGTGCAATGCGATTCATCTTTTCCTGTGAATGTCTCATTTTCGCACCTTCCACAGTGAATGCATGTATAGAGATACGTGACTTTTCGAATTGATTAGACGAATGTCGTCGGGATTTTGTTCGAGAATACACGATTGTTTAGATCTATAGTCCCGAACGCACTGCGCATCTGCCTTATGCGGCACGACATCAGCAGCCACGCCACCAGGCGACCTTGAGAAACAAGGCGCCGGAAACCAACAAGCTGATGTGTATCTGCTCCCTCGTGTGTCAAAAAGGGTAGATTGAGGGTCGCATGAATGATTTTTGCTCTTAATGATGCCTCTCGATATGTATGATTGATTGATATGTGGAGTGACAAGCACCTTCGATTGGGCGCTAGCCTCCCGTATCTCCCATCCCAACGCGACTTTTTCCCTACAGTGAGGAAAGGACACGTGTATGTGAGTGGGACATACGAGAAGTCGTCGCACAAATCAACGGGCAATATTACTTCCCTCCGGCCAACCGTTGTTCTGGGTTCGTGGACGCCGGATTTGTCATTATCGATGCGCACTTTCCACCCTACTCGATATTGTTGCCATTTAACGAGCTGATCATCATTCCGTGGACGGCCGTGGCGCCCCATTGGCCCCGCACTCTGTGCACGGAGTGCCAGCGACTGAGACCATCCACGTCGGACTCGATACTGACCAGTGAACGACGACGAGATCTGATACGAAAACGAGACATGCGAAGCGTGCCAAAGCCTTTCCGTTCTAAACGACGGGCTGTAGCTCGGTGGGAAGCCGGACAATACTTTTTGGATTGAATTTGGATCTTCCTGTTTTCGCGCCATGTACGCGCGCGCATTCCGCGGCGCGCGAAACTAATCGACTTGCTTCATCGGACCAACGCGGGGGATTTCAGTTTCGTCTGTATCCTCACACTCAATTTCCAAAAATCCTTGACACACCTCTTCTTGCTGTTTTTTCTGGGCCTCTTTTCCGCACAGCTGACACCCCGAACGGAAGACAGCACAGGGCGTGAGGTTGGTATCGAAGCTGACACGTGTCGGTTCTGATGATAGTAAGTCGAACTGGCGAGAGGTAGGAGAGACCCTCAACTAGCTCGTCGAGATCGCCCCGTAACCAGGTCTCGGTCTAGTGTGGCTGCACCAGCAATACCAGTGTGTGGACGGTACTAGGATGATCGTTAGCATCCCTGCCCCTTTTCCCTTCTTCCCTAACCATACCCATCCCGAGGCCTAGCTGGAAGTTGTCGAAGCTCAAAACTACAGCGCAACCGATCTTCCCCGTATTCTGATATTACTACTTCGTAACACATCACATGGCTGGTTTAGGAAACATACATGGGTAGATTGGGATACTTTCAAGCGAGCATTCTTGGCTTGATTCGACACGGTTAGTGAAGATGCCGCCTGGTATGTACTCAAAAATCGACCACAAGGACCAGGGGAATTATTGCCCGATTTCGTCGATCGATTTCAAACCACGTTGGACAAATCCAGGCGAGACGAGAATTCCGCTCAAGACTTGTTTATTGATCACCTTCGAAGTCCGACCTTGAAAGGGAAACTGCAGAAAAAGGTTCCGCCGAAAACAACTCAGTTATCGACTATCATCACTAAGGCATTGGAGCTAGACTTGGCTGATACAAAAAAATATATCAGCCAGGGAGACGAGGACATTACAGATACCATACGGGATGTAATGGCCAAGAGACGATCATGGCTGCAAGCAGTCAAACAGTTTTATCCCTGCCCCGATCATGACCTTCCCGGCGGAATCGTCTCCGATATCCCGGCTGCTTCTCCTCCCTCTCCTCCGGAGAATCAATCAATCGCAGCCGTTAGAAGCGGAACCCCATCCGAACCCCCCTCGCCAACTGTAACTAATCTACACCTTGCCCAGATGATCCATACGGCTACTACCAAGCAGTCCGAATGGGTGAACAACTTGATCCAAATGCAGGCCGTTCATATGGAGCGGATGAAACAGATAATGAGCAGGCTCATTAAGCCTAATCTAACTCCTGCTCGGCTTGCCCCTGCATCGTTTCCATTCTTACCTGCCCCACTTGCTCCAGGGTTCGCGCCTCAGTTCCCTCATCTAGCTAATTCAGCAGGGAAGATCGAATGCTTTAACTGCAAGCAACCCGGGCATTTCACCCGAGACTGTCCGCAGCCGAAACGTAATCAGCCTCCCCCTGCGGCGGCTCCTTCGCCCTTAATCAAGGACGAGTGGGCGCTCTGATGGATACGGATCGAGGAAGAGAACTTGTGGCATATGCCACAGAACAACCCTCCCCTTCGATGGCAACGGCATCGACATCGGGAGCTCCTTCCCCCGACGCTGCTGATGTGGTCGATCCTCTCGAGTATCTCCATCTCGCAGGTATGATCGGAGCGATCCGATCGGTCCCAGATGATCTCGAGTGAGTCGATCGGGAATCCAATCTAGGACCGTAGTTTCAGACAGGAGATATTGACGTACTGAGAACACTCAAGCAGTTAGACATTCGTGTGCATGTCCCAGTGGGACATCTGCTCACCATATCTGAAGTGGCGAACGATAAGCTTCTACAACAATGTCAGAAAAATCAAAAGCATTTCACCTATCAACGCATACAACGGATGTTGAAGAAGAAAGAAGAAAGCGAGGAAGTCGTAACCCCTGAGCCTGACACGAAAAAGCCGGAACATGAAGCCGCACGCATAGCAGCGATCTCTTTAGCAGAAAAAGATCACTTCGTACGAGCTCGGCCGGTGCTATGGAAAAGTGCGGAATGTGACTGCGAAGTATGGGGCAAACCGTTTAATGCCCTTATTGGCACAGGGTCTTCGGCCGTGGCCATATCATTGGATACTGTAAAAAAGACGGGACGACTAGGATCCATTCTTCCTCAATCTGGCAAAGACAATTATGTTTTTGCCGACGAGGAAGCAATGCACATCATAGGCATTATCGAGAATGTGGTCATAAAAGTTGGACGAGTACACGTCCTTGTTAACGCGCTCGTAATAGATGTACGTTCCTATTCTGTGTTGTTGGGATTACCTTGGGCGATGGCGGTGGGCACACGTCTGCATTTCGATTCGAAGCAACATGTGCTCACATAAACTGGAGGAAAACCTCAAACTGTTCCTTTGTGAGTTTCCACCCGAACGATGAAACGGGTCCCCGACCCGGCCCAAATAGGGATGATCTGATACATTGACCCCGACGAATGCTCTCCCTTGCGCCTCGGGGATGAAATCAGGGAACAAGAATACGGAGAAGAGATGCCCAGTGAAGAGGAATGAAAATATCTGGTTGAGCTTTTCGAACACGAAACCCCTGAAGAATTTCGAGTGTTCCCCGACACCGCTCGAAGTTTCCACGTGGATTCTGAAGACAGTGCATTCACACCTCTAACAACCCAGGTCAGTCCTTCAGTCCTCCTCGGGGAACCCATATTGCAAGTTTCTGACCTGGCTGATGATTTGGAACCCCCTCGCACATTATACGAGGGAGTTTTTTCCTTATGAACGCGTTATCAACAAACGGAACAGTATTTGGATGCCTCTGTTTTTCCGCCCAGACCATTACTAACGACATGAGCCACCATCGCCTTGATTAAACAAGAGGCGGAAGCACCGGTAAGTGACGTGCCTAATCTGATGCAAGAAATGACGGATCTAACATGGCTAACTGTGGAACCGACTTCGGTTGGCTCAGAGACCGACGCTGAAATTAAAGAAACGGAGATGATCAGCCCCGCTGAGTCTCAGATGATAGCAACTGTCTTTTCTGTTCGTACCAGTAGTTCCATTTTCTCTAGTGTCGGTGAACGGCGGGAACAGCCGATTGATTGGGTCGATATGCCCTTCAAGATTTCCGGGGAATCAACAATCCCCCTCCCGAGTCACGTTCCTGCGGAACTACGAAAGTCGTTAATCCGTGTGTTAAATGGTTACGCAGATGTATTGAGCGTGCACGATAATGATATCGGCTTAACTAATGTGATTGAGCATGCCATCCTCACAGGAGATCATCCGACCATTAGTTGCGCTCCCTATCGATACTCGCCAGCTCAAAGAGCGGCCACTTTTCAGCGGATTAAGGAGTTTGAAGCTAATGGATGGATCGAACTTGTCGTAGGTCCGTGGTCTTTTCTCGTAGTAATCGTACCTAAAAAGGCCGGAGGGATTCGCATTTGCATTGATTATCGAAAGCTGAATGATATCACGATTAAAGATGTGTATCCCCTCCCCCGGATTGATAAGTTATTGAATGCGATTGGGGGTGCTCGATTTTTCAGCAAGTTTGATGTTCGTCATGGGTTCCATCATCTTCTTGTCTGGGAGGAAGATCGACCGAAAACAGCGTTTGTGCTTTTCGAAGGTATGTGGCAATGGATTCGATGTCCGATGGGTATCTGCAACGTCCCTGAACACGACTTTTCAAAATTTCGTACGGAAGACTCGTCTAGCGCAGAGCATCATCAACTACTGCGTGATTGTGTACATGGATGACATCCTAGTGTATTCGAGCTCCTACGAGGGACACGTGAAACACATCGAATGGGCACTACATACGTTATGAGATGCAGGTTTCAAGGTAGCGCTTGAGAAGTGTCAGTTTTTCCTCACCACCATTTCTTTCCTGGGGCACGTGGTGACGGACAAGGAACTCCAACCGGAGCTGCAGAAGGTGGCAGCTGTCAGGGACGCGCCAGTACCTACCACTATCACGCAAGTTCGCGCCTTTTTAGGCCTAGCCTCGTATTACCGAAGATTTATCAAGGGCTTCGCGGCGACTGCGGGACCCCTCACAAATCTTCTGCGAAAGGATCAGCCGTTGATCTGGACACCGGAGTGCGATCAAGCGTTTTCCAAACTCAAGGCTGCTCTCATTTCGGCTCCGGTCCTTATAAGACCAGATCCCGAAAAACCTTTTGTTCTCATCACCGACTGGCAGCCAGAGGCGATTTCGGCGATCCTTGCCCAGGTGGGACCAAGCGGACTCGAGAGTGTGGTAGAGTATGCGTCCAAATCATTACCCGCCTGCAAGCGCAACTACGCCGCTCCGACGGGAGAATGCTATGCGGCTCTCTGGGGAATCAGTCACTTCCGTGCTTACTTGTACGGGCGAAAATTCACCCTGGTGAATGATCATGAACCCCTGTTGGCTCTGAAGAAGTCGAAGGATTACTCGGGCATGATCGGGCGATGGGCAACGGTGCTGCAGAGCATGGACTTTGACATTCGTCATCGAAAACACGAGAGACACGGGATGCGGATGGACTGACACGACTGCACCAGCCTGAGAAGGTTCCAAAGGGTGAGGAGGTAATTCCGTGGAACGAACCCGAATAGGAGATCAGGCCCCGGTACGGCCAAGTGGAGATCTTATCGAAGCAGTAAGTGACACGAGGACTAATTTGCCTGTTCTACTCTCTCCACAATTCAGTCCTGTCTCTCTCCTTCTGTCATCATGACTACCCCGCCTGCCTCCTCAACCCCTTCTTCTCCTACTAATTATACCCCTCTCACTTCCTCGGCTTTCTTCGCCACCCTTCCCGATAAATTCTGCTATTTTTGCACGTGTATTGCACGAGTTTATGGGGTCGACTGTCATCCCTTCGAGAACGGATTTGCCGATTGGGTAGAATGTGCCACGTGTGTCAACCGTGCGCACGGGGCCTATGTTCGATATCGGTCGAATAGCAAGGAATGGAGGTGCCCCCTATGTAGAACGAACAAGCTCTCCACGGAGGTTCGATTCAAGGCCGCCCGTACGGACGATCCTTAATACGACGAGAAATACCGACGGGCAGAAGTCTGGACGGATAAAATTTTATTGGCAAAATTAGCGGGATTATCATTGGGCCATCTCACCAAACACGACAGACGTAGGGCGACCGAGAGATCTCGGGACTATCGATGGATCAACGGTCATTTGGAAAAGCGTAAAACTGACAGATCGGGTTCGTGGCTGACAGTTCCCCATCCCTTCCAGAGATACGATTGGATCCGATCTGCTCACGAGGAACAGGCCGCTCATTTCGCGATACGTGTCACAGAGGCAACTGTAGATTAGAATCGATGATTCTGGTCCAATATACGAGGTGATGTCAAATACATTGTCGCTAACTGTCCGGTCTGTGCCGCTGATCGCGCCCCTATACGGGGACCAAACACAATCGTACCAACGAAAGTAGAGCGTCCTTTTCAGCGAGTCAGTATGGACACGACAGATATTGACGTGCCACCTGGCCCAAACCGCTGTGAATATTCTATTTTATTAGTATTAATTGACCACTTTTCCAAGTACATCGAGGTTTATCCCTGTAAGACCCGAAAAGCCGCAGAAGTAGCCACGTACATCGAACGGTTCCTCTATACCCATCTAGGTACGGAAGAAATTCTAACCGACAATGGATCTGAATTTAAAGGCGAGGTAGAAGAACTGCTTGCGTGAAGGGGCGTCACGCTCTGACATACGGCACCCCACGTGTCCCAGTCGAACGGGTTGGCCGAGAAYGCCAACCGTATGATTAAAACCGCCCTTCGCAGAAACTTAGCGGCACACGACACGCGTCCGTGGCCCGAGATCGTATATCAGATCGGCGACATCCACCGGGCCACCCCTCACGAGTCTACGGGGTTTACCCCCTTTCATCTTCGAACTAATAGCCTCCCCTGTGTCGATTACCGGGGCAACTCGGAAATTGCCGAAGCAGGGGGTAGAGACACGTGTGCGGCCCTCAAGGCTAAGGCCAAAAGGTACACTGATTTGATGGAACGGGCCGTTCCGAAGCTGGCCCGAAAAAGACAAAGGATGACCGAGCTGGCCCACGGTAGACAGGTCCGTAGCTACGAGGCCCGGGACGGAAATGCTGGGCCCCAGTACCAGTATAAACTGGGGGACCTAGTGCAGGTACGTAAATGTGCACGCGACCGGAAACTCGCTCCCAAGTTCTCCGACTGTTTTCACGTTGTCGAGCTCGGGCCCAACAACGCCAACACGGTACGCATCGCGCCTGAGGCCAGCGCTAGCCATAGCTCCGTCCCCATCGTCAGACATACCTCCTACCTCCGTCTCCTTCCTCCTTCCGATTTTCCTCCCTCTTCTTCCTCGGGAAGCGAGGAAAACAACGACGATCTAACCCTCTCTCCTCTTTCTCCCTCTTGTCCCTCGTCCTCCTCTCCGACCTCGCCATGGGTTTTATCACGGAGCGGGTTCTCGACGCACAGCTGCGACAGCCCGGTGGCCACATCTCAGAGATCCGACAAGTTTATCACCCTCGGCTCAATACAGATCTCCGCCGTTTGATGCGATTTTTCTGCGACGAAGGTATCTGTGCCGCCGCTGCGTTTCGGATAGAAGGAAGCCCTCACGCGATAGTGTTCGTGGAGGTTACTGCAGTTCATCGACGAGCGGGTCCCAGAATGAGCCACGTCACCACAGTGGCGGGATTCACCAGCGACATCAGCTCGGTCAATCCGCTGCGGCATACCGCGATCTTGGCCTTGCTGCGCGAGTGGACGGAGCAAGTGTCCAACGTGTGACAGCACGTCCTCGCCCGAGAGTGGTATAACATTATCCCGATCTTTGCATCGGACCTTGACGACATTCGCCGATTACCGCGCGAGCGGCCAGTGGCGATCCCACCTTCATCCCCTTCCCCCGTCCCCAATGAACCACGCTGCTCGTCTCGCTCCTCGTCTTGCTCCTCTCTCTACCTTTGGTCTCCCCTCTCTCTTCCCTACCTTCTGGCAATCCGATCTTCACCCTTCTCTTTCCCTCTCGTTCGAACCTCTTTCAGTCCCTCTTATCCATCCTGGACATTGGCGATTGTGGCGAGAAACTTTTAAGGAGCTATCCTTTTGCTTGGCCAGAGTACAAGTGAAGTGGACGGGCACTAACGAGCACCCCACGTGGATCGAGAAGCCGGAGCTGCTGATCATACAGGGTTGGAGGACTAACGCGGAAGGAGATCTTATTGGATTCCTCTTTGGGTCGGTACGACCGGGTCGCCGTCAGTTGATTGCACAGGAGCTCATCACACCGATCGTGCAATTGGCGGACGATCTCTCGCCCGACATCTACTTTCAAAGCGACAACAGTCCCACTCCGTACATTTTCGAGCGATCCCTGGATCCGTACCTTCAGTGGACTTCGTGCTTGGAGGAACCTAGGGACGAGGATACCCTACCATCGCAGCAGGCGTATCTGAAGCCGTACGAGATCATCCCTTACGCCTTTTATCCGAGGGCAGAGGAAGTGGTGATCAATGACGACGAAGAAGAAGATGGCGACCCTGCAGCCGCCACCTCAAGTACCGCGCGACGGAGACGGCGCCGATCCCCCTCCTCCTCCAGCTCCACCCGTCCCCCAGTTCGCCCATGTACCAATGCGGGCGATAGGCCTTCGACCTCGGACGCTGCCACTCCGCCCCCTTGATTTTCTCACCCTCGAGCAGATCCGTACCCCTGTCACCTTCCCTTCCCATCCTTTCCATCCCCATCTCTTCCGCGACTTCTATTCTACCCGTCTACTCGCCACCGTCCATCCTCACGCCTCCCTTCAGTCCGCTGCTCCCACATTCTGCTGTCATCTTCTACTGTTCAGCACTGCATGGGAGCGATCCAACATCGTAGAAGTCTACTGTGTTGCCACGGGGACAATCCCCACTTGTCGCCACTTCGAGGTCTTTCGAGCGGCGCTCTTCCACACCCTCTCCTCCTTCTATCGCGACTACCTCGCCTCCCTCCCCCGCAGTGGCGATCATTTCCCCCGCTTCCACCGAATCATCCGATATGAGGAGCTCCC
>BFEA01000194.1:716817-740795 GCA_003427395.1 Chara braunii
CCCCCCCTTTTTTTTCTTTCCTCCCTTCATCAACACGAACAAAGATATTTATATTCTATTATTAATGTACATATCATTGATTCTATTGAGGACTCTTCGCGAAGATCGCGCCATCAACGATGACGTCAACCTACGCGCTGATTCGATAGACGGCAACGAGCAAGGGTGCAGAGCACACGGAGATCAGGTGGACCATGATGGCGTCACTTGGACGATCTCCCCGAGGCAGAGGGTTCCTTATGACAGGGCTGCGAAAATCTTGCCACAGATGTTGTCGCCATCTCATCCACGACCCATTCATCGTTCCTTATACTTCTTTCTGCTCTGTTGATACGCTTGGTTCCTCATGCATCACTCTGTTCTCCCCTCTTTCTTTCGCGATTCCATGCAATCGGGAGATCGCATCATTTTGGAACCCCCTGCGCATCACATATGTGACGAACCACTTCCCGACCCCGTGCCATCTTTCGTACCCTTTTTTTTGCTTGTATCATACCTACCCCAGGAAAACCCCATTTTGAGTTCTTGCTTTCGAGCGCCGCATTTTCCTTTTTGAAGAGCTTTTTCGACTACTGAGTTCTGTTTTTCTTTTTACGAAGTCGAGAAATACATGAGAATTTACGTGCGCCCTAGCGAGCGCACTAGGAATTGGGCTCGGTAGTTGGAAATTCCGGGATAAGCGGAACTTCGACGTGTCCTTTTTGGGTGAGTAGATGTTCTTGGGCGCGTCGGGGAAAACTCTCGGAATTTTGCGTGAATACGAATAGGCGTAGGATTTTCTTTTCCCGCATCGCTTTTTCGCGTGCGGATATGGTGATTTTAATTTTGAATTAGGATAGAAGCAAGTTGTAACTGTTTCTGTGCCTTTTTCTTTTTTTTATTGTTGACTGCGCCGTGCATGCAAAAGCTTCCTCCTCTCTGTCCCCCGCATCGCTCCCTCTCGCGCCTCCCTTCCCTTTTCCCTCCTTTTTCTCTCTCCCCGTAATTGTTTTCCCTTCTCCCTCTCTCTCTCTCCCGCCTTGCTTTCGCGCGCCATTTCCCCTTCTTGATCGTCTGAATCTTGAACCCGTCTTGCGCCACCTCTCGCGCCTTTTCTCTTCTCACCCTCTACGTCTGGCATACGACGTCCGGTCAATCCCCCGATAACTCTCGCTCGCCAATCAGGTGCGTGGATCGATAGGACCTTCCTATCGCGCAACGAATCCGATTGGTTGAACCTCGAGTTCCGAGGGATCAACATGGCGTTTGTAGAGCACTCGTCTCAAAGTCTTCTCCTCCTTCTCCTCTTACACCTCAGCTTTCCTATCACCTTTTCCCCCTTTTATCTCGTTTGTCTCGACTATAAAACCCGCAAGCGCGTCCGCAAATCTCTCTTACGTTCTCGACTCTCGAGCCAACTTCCGGGAAGCAGTGGCTAGGCAGAGTGTTTAAAGCGAGTCGGGAAGTCCTGTCGAGCTGACAATAGACTGGCCGGTTGCGTGCTGGATCGCCACGACGGACTGTGGGATCTGGGTGAACCATGTCGAGTTTATGATAACGGGGTGACAATCGCAGTGGTGGGAGTTAGCACGCAACGGCCGGGATCGTCGGTGTGGGTATGAGGATCGATGTTGAGTTGATTGGCCCAGGGCCATATTGGAATTAACGGTGAATGCGCCTTTGTTGCGGATTGTTATCTTTGGCATGAGTGTACGGCGGTGACGCCGAACTTTTCTCTTCCTGGATCTTGTCATCTTCTATTTTGGACTTTCTTTCCCTCGACTCTCTCTCTCTCACTCTCTCTCCCCCCCTTTTTGAATGATGATGCATCTAAATGATTGTCCCTCTCTTAAATGGGAATGAGTCGGCCTCCTGTTTCTGTGTGAAAGAACATCTTCCGGAACTCTTCTATTAGTTTCCTGGGTAATCCTCCTACGCAAGGACCCTGTTTACTTGTCTTGTGAACGGTGGATGCGTGTGTACTGTGCAATGCGATTCATCTTTTCCTGTGAATGTCTCATTTTCGCACCTTCCACAGTGAATGCATGTATAGAGATGCGTGACTTTTCGAATTGATTAGACGAATGTCGTCGGGATTTTGTTCGAGAATACACGATTGTTTAGATCTATAGTCCCGAACGCACTGCGCATGCCATCTGCCTTATGTGGCACGACATCAGCAGCTACGCCACCAGGCGACCTTGAGAAACAAGGCGCCGAAAACCAACAAGCTGATGTGTGTCTGCTCCCTCGTGTGTCAAGAAGGGTAGATTGAGGGTCGCATGAATGATTTTTGATCTTAATGATGCCTCTGGATATGTATGATTGATTGATATGTGGACTGACAAGCACCCTTCGATTGGGCGCCAGCTTCCCGTATCTCCCATCCCAATGCGACCTTTTCCCTATAGTGAGGAAAGGACACGTGTATGTGAGTGGGACGTACGAGAAGCCGTCGCACAAATCGGCGGGCAGTATTACTTCCCTCCGGCCAACCGTTGTTATGGGTTCATGGACGCCGGATTTGTCATTATCGATACGCACTTTCCACCCTACTCGATATTGTTGCCATTTAACGAGCTGATCGTCATTCCGTGGACGGCCGTGACGCCCCATCGGCCCCGCACTCTGTGCACGGAGTGCCAGCGTTTCGATCGCTACGAAGCGAAGGGCTTCCACTACCGAATACGGAGTGAGGACGAGCATAACGAAAGAGCCACTCGGATGAGACCATCCACGTCGGACTTGGAACTGACCAGTGAACGACGACGAGATCTGATACGAAAACGAGACATGTGAAGCGTGCCAAAGCCTTTCCGTTCTAAACGACGGGCTGTAGCTCGGTGGGAAGCCCGACTTTACTTTTTGGATTGAATTTGGATCTTTCTGTTTTCGCGCCATGTCCGCGCGCGCATTCCGCGACGCACGAAACTAATCGACTTGCTTCATC
This sequence comes from Chara braunii, assembly GCA_003427395.1. NCBI lineage: Eukaryota > Viridiplantae > Streptophyta > Charophyceae > Charales > Characeae > Chara > Chara braunii. The sequence continues at coordinate 719,747 of BFEA01000194.1, forward strand.
GGACCAACGCGGGGGATTTCAGTTCCATCTGTGTCCCCACACTCAATTTCCAAAAATCCTTGGCACACCCCTTCTTGCGGTTTTTTTGGGCCTCTTTTCTGCACAGCTAACACTCCGAACGGAAGACAGCACAGGGCGTGAGGTTGCGCATCACATGGATGACGAGAGCGGAAGTGAGAGATTGGCGAAGATTCATTGACGACAACGTCTTCTGGGTAGCGGTGGTGGGAGTTCCCCTGGGGGAAATGGTGTTTCTACATACGCACGTGGAGCGAGCAATCGGGAAGATATTGAAGAGACATCAGCCTGAAGCGGACGAGGAAGATCCAAAATTAGTCAATATTCGCTTCGACATTGACTCTAGCTGCAGGGAGAACATGAAGGATAAGATTTGGGTAGAAACCCACCAAGGCGATGATCTGGAGGTGAGATTGGCGAATGCAGAAACGAAGTGGTGTAGAAGGTGTCGAACTTTCTTTCACTAGGAGGACACATGTCGTAGACCTGAACGAAGGAACCAAGGGCGAAGTACCTCTGCTCGGCCACAAGCATCGACAAATTCAGGGGCGAGGGGATCGCGTCAGCCCTATCAAGGAGTGCTTAGACCGCCAGGAGCATCTACGTCACAAGCTGGAACCCAAGGGGTCAACTAAGCTGGAGCATCAAGCGCCCCAGGGGGCGCTACGGTACGGGCAAACCCGATCCTCTCTCCAGGTCAACCTCAAGGAACGGGTGGAAACTTTCCTTCAAATCAGGGCTCTATCAATCCGGCTGTCAACATGGTTTGGGCCTCATATTTCCAGAATCTACCGCCACACCCCTTTCTTCAACAACAACAAGGTATGCCTCCACCTGATTCATCGGTGGGGGTAAGTTTGTCATTTGCGAACATGCACACGTTCATGCCATGGGGATATGGCCAAGCTGGCTTTCCCCCACTGCCAGGGGGAGGAACTTCTCTATCCCCTCATAGGGGTGCCTCTCAATCGCAAAGTCGAGGTAGGGGAGAGTCCCCTAGCAAGCAGCGTCGAGTCAGCGGAGGGAGCGGGGTAGATATCTCGGTGGATGGCCTTCGTGCGGAAGCATCCGGAAGTTCCACAAAAGGTTATTTTCCTTCCGGTATTCGAACCTCATCTGGGGTAACAGGTAAGCGAAAAACAGGGTGGGGTCGGATGGAATCTCTGTCCAGAGGACAGAATTGCATCGAAACCAAACTTATTCCAATCGTATGTACTGTCGTGAGGGAGGCCTTGTGGATAATCGCTTGGTGTGGTCCAGACAGTATCTTGACCTTTCTAAGTGTGTCCTGCCCGGAGTCACCCATGCCCCGTGCTGCTGAAACCCTTGCCCGGTCTCTTTTCCAAAACAAATTTGCTTTCCGTATTATCGAGGAAATTTCTATGCCTCATTTTATCATTGATATCTCTTGTAACCGTGCTAAATTTTTCGCTCCACTCTTTGACGCATATTTCTTCCCTGACCAACTTGACCTCTTGGAGAAGGAAGGCCTTCGGCTTATCCCTTTTTCTTGGTTCTTGGAGGGCAAATGTGCTGACCTCCACAAGATCAGGATTACTCCGAACCTGACGGCAAAGTTTTTGCACGAGTTGAACTCCAAGTTGGGCAAGGAGAAGAAACTGGATGCCCCCCTTGTGAAGCGAGCTCTGATGGAACCATGGCCATCGGAAATCAACGCAGCTGGAAGCTCCTCCCAAATCCAAGTACCTGGGTCAACCTGGATGAATGGGCAGGCTTAGGGTCGCGACGTGGAATATTCGTGGATTGGGTGATTCGAATGGGAGGGATAAGAAAGGGCACCTAAAAAGTTGGATGCACGACCGCAAGATTGATATCCTCTGTTTACAGGAAACAAAATTGTCCGAGGAGAAAATTACGGAGTTGGGCCAATGGTGGGACGACCCTCAAATCTGGTCGCCGGCCAGAGGCTCTAATGGAGGTGTCTCCATTCTGATCCACAAAGGATTTGATGTTGAAATTTTTGATTTTTGTGCTGACTTGTGGGGGAGGTGGGCTTGGGTTAAAATATGCGTTAATCAACAAGAATGGATAATTTTTACAGTCTATGCTCCCACAAGCGCTTTAGAGCGAGTAGTCTTTTTTTATGATATTCCTCTGTTTACCCCAGAAGGTGATAATTTGATTTTGACTGGTGATTAGAATACCACCTTGGACAGACCGGAGGCTGTCAGAGGTGGTAATGATGTCGTTAAGCTCACCGAGTTGATGTCTGATCTCGACCTGGTTGAACCATATAGCCTACTCTACCTTGGTGAGCCAGGATACACTTGGGTTTCTAATATTCACAAGGACAAAGGCAGTGTAAGGAGAAAACTGGATTTCTTTTTCCTTTTTCCCGAAACTTGGTATGCTACAGTGAACGTAGGAGAAATCTCAAATCCCATCTCGGACCATAAGCCCCTGCTCGCGTCCTTCACTGTCCAAGGGATCGAGCGAGGTCCATGATATTTCCGTGTAAATACACGGATTCTGAAAGACCCAGGTATCATTGATTGGATGCACCGTTTTTTGTCAGATTGGAAGAACACGATCAACTCTTTCGACTTTAAGGCAGCGTGGTGGGAATCTGGCTCACGGATTTTTTCGAAACACTTGAGTATTTTCTTAAGAATTTTTACAGCTAAGAATAGGCAATATGAAGACAGTCTGAGGAAAAAAGTGGAATATGCAGAACTCCGCATGGGTTTACACCCCATATCGAACCTGGTATGGAGTAATAAAAGGAAAAAACTGATGGCAAATTGGGACTTGTTCCAACAGGAGTAGTCAGACGCCTGGGCAGAACGCCTCAAAGTCAAGGGCATAGTGGTTTATGACCGCATGACCAGTGAATCCTTTCAAAAGCTACTGCGCAAACGCCTGTCCCAACCCATGAGTGAGTTAATGCACCCCTTTGATCATGGCCAACCTCTGGCCCAAGACTGCTCACAGTTGACCTCATATGTGGCTCTGTATTATCAAAATATTCTTACAACCAGGAGGTCGGATGAAGACATCACTAATGATCTGTCAGAAGGCTCTAACCATTGGGCCCTATTTAAAGTCAGACTGCCTGACCATGGCAGACTTGACATGGACCGATCGATAACCTCAGAAGAGGCAGGGGAAGCTCTCCGTTCAATGGCACATGGCAAAGCACCAGGAGACGATGGTCTCCCAGTGGAGGTCTACCTGGTAATTTGGGATTCGATTAAGGAGGAGTTGTTGGACTTATATAACCAGGTACTCATGGGAGGCGAATTATCAAAGGGCATGCGAAACCGAATAATATCATTATTATATAAGAAAGGGGACCGTTTAGAGATTAGGAACTGGAGACCTATTTCTATACTTAACGTTTCGTATATGTTGCTAGCTAAAGTTTTGGCCCGTCGGCTGGGTAGGTATTTACCTCCCCTAGTCAACAAAGATCAAGCGGCCTTTGTACAAGGCCGGCCAATCTTTGATAACATCGTGACGGCAATTGAAGCCCTGGAGTTAGTGGGAAGTACTGATGCCAATACCTCGATCCTGATGCTTGATTTAGAAAAAAATATGCGATCGGGTAAACTGGACATATGTACTTACCACGTTAAGGCATGTCGGATTTGGGGAAAATCTGTGTAATTCAGTAGTTGCCCTCTACTCTCTCTCCACAGCATCAGTAATGGTAAATGGTCATCTTTCTGACTCCTTTGCCCTAACTAGATCTTTGAGACAGGGTTGTTCCCTGGCTCCTTTGCTTTTCGTGCTTCAAATAGCCTCGCCGTGCTAGCTCGCTGGATTACTCAGGCGATTATATCTCCTAAGGCAGCCCACTGGATTTCCATGGCTGAAATTATCTTGGCAACGGAATGGAACCTCGTGAGACCTTCGGATGTATGAACATGTTTATTACTCCCCTCCTATCAGAACAGATTAATCCGCTCTGACTTGTGGAAAACTATTGTACGAGCCTGAAAAAATGTACAGCCAAATTCGTGGTTACAACCAGCTACAAAAGCTGAAATCTTGCTGCAACCTTTGTTCGAAAACTCGTTTATCAGGAGATCAGACAACAGCTGGTTTGGAGCAGACTCAACAAATGTTAGCTTTGGTCACAGTTTGATTGAGAAAGGAGTACTAAGGATAACTGATATTTGGAATGATCTTGATAATAGATGGCTATCACCATCGGAACTCAGAACTCGACTGGGGGCGGTGCGGCATATTGAGGAACGTAGGGAAGACCTAATCAACAAGGTACCATATCAATGGAAATTTCTCTTAAGCCCGGGTGGGGTTGACCCTTCCGGGACTTGGTATATTAGCCAGGATCCAACCATTATAAATTCATTTTCGAAACTGGAGCACATTGATTGTGAGGGAAAGAGATCCTTCCAACTGCGGTCTGGAATGCAAAAAGATTGCCCTGGTCAGTTGATAGTACAGGAAGATGCTACCCCCCCCCCCCCCTTTCCGCAGGCCTGACCCAGATCCGAGTGTGGGAATGTTGTGATGAGGATGAAAATTGGACCTGTAATGTATATGCTCATGGCCTTCCACTTTCTAGCCTTCGTTTAAATCCTGAACTGTGGGGCTGGAAAGGGGAGGGCCCAAAAGGGGAAGATCTCCCCCTCTCATCGTACTTTGCAGACTTGGGATATAAGCTTCAGACCCCGACTCGTACTCCTCTCAATGTAGCCACGACCAGGTGGTGTCAAGTTCTGGACTGTGATTATTTCACAGTCGAGAAAACGTTGATCCAATGCTGGGAACAGTTGGCAAAGGCTCTAAATCCAAGGTTGGCAGCCAACTTATGGCTGCTCTCCTTACTGGCCACTCAATGGGCAGTAAACCTAGTGCAGTGTGGAATGAATGTGGAAATGACATGCAAAAGATGTAGCTGGGCTTATGAATCTACCCCTCATTTGTGGTATGATTGCCCAACCTCCAAGCGGATTTGCGATTGGTGGCAGAACTTCTGGTCCAAACTCACTGATAATTGTTTAGATTGGAACCGCATCTGGGTACTGTTGGGTGGAATTCCGGACTCATTGAATCCCAAACAAGGATGGGGTTACACCGGTCAAGCGATTCGTGCTATTGGCTGTGAGGTCATTTGGAAAGAGAGAAATCTACGAATATTCGACAACAAGAAGATGGCAAACAAGGAGATTAGATGAATGTTTAAAACGTTATTAAGAAGGACTATTCAGGCAGATTGGGTGAGAAAGGGACGGGGTCGTTCGACAAAGTTGTTCGAGGACACCTGGGGCAGAGAATGCAAGTTGGTGAAATTGGAATTAGGGAAGTTAGTGTGGGATAGTTGGTTTTGTAAGATCTGAACCTGGGTTGCTCGGTTCCCTAAATCCGCAGGAGGATGGCGGTCAGTTTGAGAGTAAAGGCGGGAGCACTACACCGGTTTTCGTGAGTCCTCAAGGGGTCCACCCATCGATGTTAGACGAAGTTCCTGGTTATTTGGAGTAGGGTAGATTGGTGGGTAGGATAATTCGGTTCTTGGGAGACTTTCCGGGTTGTGGTATTGGATCCATCCGTCGTCGTTAGACGGAGTATTTGTTAGTTAGCAGTAGGCTAGTTTTGGTGGATAGGATAGTCTTTGCCAGTTTGGTTCTGTTTTGGTTTGTGAGGCTTTGGCGGTTTGATGCTTTTGTTTGTTTTCCTCTAGGAGCAGGGTAGCAGGCACATGCTTATATTTGGTCATTTTGTTCGTTGATTTTCCCAGGCTCCTTAATTGTTTGGTTAAAGAGGTACTCGAGCAAGTGCTCGTAAGCGAAACTGGGTAATGCTCCCAGGGTTACTCCGGGTTGAATTGTGAGGTCCTCTGCCTCAAATTTTACTTGGTATAATGAGAAGCGACAATTAAAAAAAAAAAAAAAAAAAATGTCGAAAGCACTTCGACAATCGTCAGAAAAGTGGTTTCAAGATGGGTGTTGAACGGCCCGCCTGCAGCGGGTCGAGACATCACGGAGACAAGGTGTTGAAGGATGTGTTGATTTCGACATCTATGCCTCAAGCTCCCGTGTCTACTTCTTCTTTTTTTTTGTTTTTTTTCCCTTTTCTAAAAACGAAACTACGGTGTGACGAAGGCGGCCATTGTGTCGAAACGGTGAATGTCGAAAATGGTCTGACAGTTGTCGAATATTTCACCGTTTTGACACTGGTGTGGCGAGGCCCTAAGGGGGCCTCGCCACACCAATGTCGAAACTACAGTTTTTGACATTTTTCTTCGCCACACAGACTGTCGAAGAAAAAATGTCGAAACCAGTTCGACATTTGTCAGAGGACAACCTTCGACATGGGTGTCGAATGGCCCGCCTGCAGCGGGTCGAGTTTCGACATCATGGAGACGAGGTGTTGAAGGATGTGTTGATTTCGACATCTATGCCTCAAGCTCCCGTGTCTTCTTCTTCTTCTTTTTTGTTTTTTTTTTCCTTCTTTTTTTTTGTTTTTTTTTCAGTTTTCTAAAAATGAAACCATGGTGTGGCGAAGGCGGCCATTGTGTCGAAACAGTGAATGTCGAAAATGGTCTGACAGTTGTCGAATATTTCACTGTTTCGACACTGGTGTGGCGAGGCCCTAAGGCAAATTGTCCAGGGGATGCTGTCCAGTTTATTCTGATAGTCATCGATTTTTTTTGCCTTTCGACAGTGGTGTGGCGAGGCCCTAAGGGCCTAGTTGCACTACTCTCCATAAGCCAAGGGCCTCGCCACACCACTCTTGAATCTCAAAAATTCGAGAGTTGGGCACCGCCACACAACCTCCCCCAAAAAGAACCCTCGGATCGCTTTGAGAGCTGTCAGAACGCCGGTTTCAAGGGCCTTCTCGAAACGATGTTTGAGCCCAGATTGCAGCTTCGGGGTTTTCGTGATACCGCCTGTCGGTGCTCGAGTTCGTGGTCCATTTCAAGAGTTCTCAGACCATTTTTTCTGATGGTTGCGCCATCGTTTCGACGGTAGTGCGCCCAAGGAGAAAAACGCAATCTCTAAAGCAACTCTCGAAAACGTGCCTTCTTCGAGAGGCGGAAGGTAGCGGACACGCTTCCAATTCGAGAGTTGGCTCCGCCACACAGCACTACCAAATCGGGCCGCGGAGAGTGTGCTATGTGGCGAAGGACCTTTTTCTATCGAAAACCGCCCTCTCGAAAAGTTCTACAACCCTCGAATTTTTTCGAGATTCGATAGTGGTGTGGCGAGGCCCCAAGTTTGGCGAGTAGGCGCCTGGTTGCACTTACTCGCCAAACTTGGCGAATGCAAAATGTGTCAGGCCGCTCACCACACCGTCAACACAAGCTGTGGAGAGTGAATTCGGTTTCCCCACCTGTGCACGGCGGTTTGTGGAGGGTGGTCCTTGGACCTCTCCACAAAACAACTTTCTGGAGAGTGCAGGGCTTCACGAGTCTTTTTTTTTTTTTTTTTTTTTTTTTTTAAACCACCACTACCTTCCCCAGTGTTGATACACAATACTAATGGCATTGGGAGGTAGAAGATGTCGTGGGAGATCTTTTTTTTTTTTTTTTTTTTTTTTTTGGGACAAATGCTCCAGTCTATTCATGGGAAGGAACATGTGCAGGGAACCGGGCCCAACGTCCCATATAAAATTATAGAAAAGATTTGAAATACCAGGGCCATTACCTGGCTTCGACTAGTAACAATCTGAGAACTATGAAAACAAGTTCAGGAAAATTTAGGAAAACATGGATAACTGCTAACCTATTGCTAGGCTCTCAAGCAGCACTTGCTAAGTCAAAACGCAAAGCCACAGAGTTCCTTTGAATGCTCAGAACCTCTGGAATCCCCAACAAAACATTCTAAAATTCTCTAACACTGTCTTATTCCCTGTCGAGCTCTCCCAGGCCTCATGCCCCCACCCTGCTAGGTTACAGGGCAACACAACTCACCCCAGCTCCGGCCAGCGTCGTACCGACAACAACCCTTGGTTTTCCTTTGGGATGCCTGGCGCAAGGCATCCCCAGATCTCTCTACCAGGCCTCATGCTCCTGCTATCAACAGGTTACAGGGCACTCCCCCAGCTCCGGCCAGCGTCGTTCTGGCATAAAAAAACCGCAAATCCATGAATAGAACAACATTAAAGAAACCTTAAAATTCCAGTTACATCTCACAGGTCACGGGTTCGAGCTTGGTCACAGACTTTGGGGGGGTCTGTCCAGTCTGGCCCGTTATACATGGTATTCTCAACACACATATAGTGCTGACATATGGCCTTCGGCCCCATATATGATTCATACTGCCTTCGGTTATACAACTGGCTTCTGGATATATACACATACATCATAAATAGCCTAGATCCATGGCTTCCTGAGCATATACATATGGCCTAAGGGCTTACATGCATCTACAGTTGACTGGGGGAGGGGTAGAATAGACTTGACTTAGACTCTAGGGTATAGAATATGGTAGTTACCCCAGCAGGTCTGAGTTCCACCTAGCCAAGATAGGGGCAAGCTAGGGGAAGGACGGTAGGACTGTCAGTCTGAGTTCCGCCTGGCCTTGGGTAAGTTAGGGGAAGGACGGTAGGCTGTCTGGCTGGGGTACTGACTGCTAGTTAGCTGTTCCCGAAAATAAAACCCAGGGGTCTATGATCTCTACAATAAGGATACGAGGTCGGTAGAATATAGTGGTGCCTAGCGTTCGAAGTTCCCGTACAGCGAGGCCTGTCCGATTTCGCTTCCACTGGGGTTGGGGTAATAGCTAGCCTTGGTGCCCATCACTACTGTCTGGTCCAAGTCACCCACCTAGCGGTTGGGTGATGGTCCTGAGTGGGTTACAATGAGGTAAGATAGTTGGGTTAGGGGGTAAGCTGGGAGTATTGACGAGTGGTAGGGTGGGAGGTGACCTCGTATCTTAGGACTGCGAAGGCTCATCGCTCCCTGTGATCCCTGTGTGCCTAGTAATTAGCCTCTACAACATCCTGGACTTCTTTTCTTTACAAAAAAAAAAAAAAAAAAAAAAAAAAAAACCCTTAAAATGAATTGCAAGAAGTGCCCAGAATACTGAGGCATGCTCTAGACTTTTTTTTTTTTTTTAGATACCGGGGCCATTACCCGACTTCGGTTGAGAATCAATCTGAGAACTATTTGGGGCATTGAATTTTGTTGGGGTTGCCACTAGTGTGTCCATTCCTTCCGAGCCTCTTTTGTTTGATGTGGATTCTTGCTGCGTGCCAACGAAAACCGAAGAGGCAGCGACAAAGGAGTGATTACGTGGCCCCGATCTGCAAAGGAGTGATTATGCAGGAAATATGGAGAGCAAGAAATAGGGTTGGCTTTGGAAGAGAGAAGATGTCAATTCCACAGAGAACGGAGGACTACGAGAACTGCGCTAGCGCTAGCGCCCTAACGCCGGTCGACTGACGAGGCTCGACCGCACCCGGCTTGACCAGCGTGCTGGAGAGGTGAGCCCTTCCAGGCAACTGGGCCTGTTCTCGCGCCCGACACATGGTCGTGGTGTTCAGCTTGCCATGTGCCACCTGTCCTTTGATGACTTGGACGCCCCGCGACACGTGAACAAGGGAAGCGCCAACCGTGATTGTTACTGCACAAAAGTGGCGCGGTTCTTTGAGCAAGCCATGACTACCATGAAGGAGAATTTGGAGAGGGAGCTACATATTGGAGCAAACAAATGGCTGATTACCTTGGAGAACGGATGCCGATGGCTACAGGAGATTGTGAGGGACATATCGATTGGAGGAGGGCAGATGGCATCATGTCAGTCTGCAAAACACTCTTCAATGAGGGTTGTGATTTGTATGATCTTCTGGAAGAACGGCTGGAGGGTATTATTGATCGTGAGGACGCGCATGAGGTAACAACGGTAACATCAAGTTTAACAACAACAACAATGGATGGGTGCGACAACAACAACGACAACAATGATAATAGCGGCGAGAACACTAACCAAACCAACAGCGGCGAAAACATCATCAGCATCATCAACAACAACAACAACAACAACAACAACAACAACAACAACAACAACGATAATATCAACAACAATGACGACGACGACGACAGTGACGACTATGGAAGCAGCGGGGCTGACAGCTGTGTCCGGGCAATTGTGATCATCAGTGACATGATGGGGGAGTTGCCGCAAGCGGATGAAGGGGAGATTGGGGTTCGGATGGAAAAGGAGTTGGTCATCTCCCCCCCCTCAACGATAGGGACGATGACGACAACAGCGACAACTCCAACTACAAGAACAGCAACAACAACAACAACAACAACAACAACAACAACAACAACAACAATAACAACGATGACGACGACGACGGCGGCCACGACCAAGGGAGCAGCGGGGTAGGAAGTGACATCCGGGCGGTTGAGATTATCATCACCGCGATGGGAGGGATGCTGCAAGGGGACGTGGTGGGATATGGGGTTGATACAGAGAAGTGGTTTACTGTTGTCCCCCTCTCCAACCTTCATACGGAGTTCCCCCTCGTGGTTTGGAGGAGGATTGGAGTAGGATAGCTGGGGGTGATTGATGTTGCCCGACCTGCAATACCAATCACCAACGGGGGACTGATCGTCTTAGTGCGTGGTGGTGGGATGTTTAGGGATTAATTAGCAGGTGGACTGGACGCCCAGATCATACATCTCTCATCATTGATAGTGCTATGCTTTTAGGTTTGATTCATAAAAGATCATATAAATCATATAGTACTTAGGCTTTCGTGTTGGACATTGTTACACAATACGATATAGGGACGCTGGACCCATTTTCCAGCAGATATAAATCACATCACTGCAATACACATCAAATCATGGTTAGGGTTTCGGTCGATTGGATTGATGCCTCAGTTTGTTTTGGAGATTCTATGGATTAGATGGACAGGGACGCTGGACCCGTTTTCCGACACATATATTCACACCATTGCACACGGACGCTGGACCTGATTTCCAACAGAAACATTTTCATCATTGTGCAGGGACGCTGGACCTGATTTCCAGCAGGTGTAGCTCCCCACCAATAGATGGAGCCTTTGACGCCGGGGCCTACTTACCGGGGATGCTCTTATCACCTCGTTAAGTAGGTTTCCCGTTAAAAAAAAAAAAAAAAAAAAAAAAAAAAAGTGTCAATTCCACAACAGCAGTCACAAATCCTGTCTACTATAAGAATGATGATTAAAGTTGACTTCAAGCGTTCAGCTGGCCCCTTAGGCTCTGGCCAACCCCGGTTCCTCAAGACATGGGCAAGGATGGACGTATGGCTTCCCTATGGAGTGAAGGACGACTGAAGATCAATCGTTGGCTGCAACCCTCGTGAAAGGTTGATACTTAGTAGGAAGTCGTTTCAAACTCTTTGAATGATGGTTGTTCCTTGAAGTGTCATTTCAAGTTATTCTTTTTTTTTTTTTTTTTTTTTTTTTTTTAAACCGGGCCCAGTGCCCAAGGCTAATATTACCAATAAACAGATTGAGGCTTGGGTCCTCACAGTTTGCCCGAAGTGATCGAATCTGACTCGCTGAGAACCGGGCTTAGCGTCCCTCAACTGATGATGCTAATGATTATGATGATGAATGATCACTGATGATGTAGCTACTGATAATGATAATTAGTAAAAAAAAACTATGCTATATCAACCCTTCTGGCTTCCTAATCCTAGATCACCTCGTAACCCCCCCGTATCAGGATATTGTAACTTAGAGACAGTACCAACCCAAACGATGTCACCAACAACTGATCTCTTCTCGCCTCATAGCACGTCCCCCCGGTTTGCTGCTGGATTGCCTTCCACCCTTGACAACCCCCAGATCTCTCTACAAGGCCTCATGCTCCTGCCATTACAGGTTACAGGGCAAAACCCCAGCTCCGGCCAACGTCATTCTAGCATCAGCAGACCAAGGACACAAAACAGAACAACTGTGTAGATATCAGTCCGGGATCGGCCATCTCTAAATTCCTATCTCCCAGATGCAGAAGGAGGCTAGATATTGCCCAAAATCCAAAATACCAGAATGATTAATATGAAATAAAGATACTGATTATGCTAAAGATGGTGATAATGCTAAATTACTATAATTACTATGATGATGCTTATGATTATTAGTATGTAAGAAGATTAGAAAATTATGCTGAATCAGCACTTCTGGCCTCCTAATCCCATAATTCTGGCCTCCTAATCCCATAACACCCCCAAACCTTTCCTGTATCAAGACATTACACCTCAGAGACAATTCCTTCCAACCAATGTCAACCAGAGCTGATCTGTTCTCGCCACCTAGACTATCCTTGACCCCCTAAGATATCCAGGCAACCCCCCCGGTTCGCTCTTGGATTGCCTTCCTCCCTCAACAAATCCCAGATCTCTCTACAAGGCCTCACACTCCTGTCAATTGCAGGTTACAGGGCCACGCCCCAGCTCCGGCCAGCGTCGTTTAGGCAAACAGAGGCACAAAACAAATCAACTCAGCAACTATTGATCAAATTCGATCATCTCTGAGATCATATATCCGAATGAGGAAGAGGCCAAACGCCACCAAGGATTTCAGAACCCAAAATCATGATATAACGCAGATGATAATGATATTAACCCAAACTTCGTCACCCCTCTCCCCTCCATTCCTCCCTATCCCTATGCTGCCTCCGCTGAAACGGATTACCCCTACAGGCAGCCCATCACAACCCCAACATGGGATATTACCACCTTCCTCACCCACTTCCCAGAAAAGCATACAGTCCCCACCCAAAGTATACCCCTGCACACCCTTCACCTTAATCTGCCCCCGCTGGTATGAGTATTCTCACCACCAACCCCAGAAAAAGGCAACCCACAAACTCTGCCCACACCCCCTCCGGGGCTTTTCCACCCAGAGAGAGGAGACAACTAGTATTTCGCCCCAAAAAAAACTGATAAAAGGAAAAAATTCCCCTTGATTTTCGAATGATTTTTGAAGAGGAAAGGAATACAGAATCAGAGACTTCGAAATTATGCTTGACCAAAAGAAAAAACGGATGTATTTAAATAGGAATTAAAATACGACCAAGAATGCTTGAGACTATATTTACTAGGAATTTCACGAAGATTTTTAGGTATGTAATGGACCTTTTATGTTAATTAGTAGTAAAAAAATTATTGAATAGTGAAATATAATTTTGGTATTAAAAATACCAAACAGCTACGTTTATTAAATAGAAATCTAGGTATTAAAAAATACCTTCCAGATTAATGAAATAGGAAATACAAGATACCCGTTTAGGAATAGACGGGAATAAAACAAGATATTAATCAAGAAATTAATTAAAGATGATAGAAAATCGAAATTAGTTTAAGATATTACCCAAGATCATAATTACTCGTATATGATAGATACACGGGAAATTATGAGATATATGCTACCACTTACCTGGAAAACGATCCTGTAGAAAGATTGCAAAAAAACCTACATACCACGCAAAAAAACCTTCCCCCCCCCCCCCCCCCCCCCCCCCCCTCTCTCCCCAACCTCTATCCCTACTCCGCCCCAAACTTCTCCCCCATTCTGCGCCTCCTCTCCCCCAATCTTTCCCCCCGCCACTAGTGAAGTAGCAGATGGACTGAATCTGCAGACAAGAAGCGCCCAGGAGAAAAAATCAAGGATGAAAGGACAGCTGGAGGGAAGAAGGTGTGGGAGTGAGGTAATGGAAAAGAAGAATGGAAGATGATAATACTGAGGATGATGATGATAATGGGACAGCAACTTTGAAGATGAGGACAAGGCAATGATGATGATGATGATGACGTCAGCCGATGATGAAGACAACGAAATGATGATGTGATGATCATGATGATGACGTCAGCCGTGCTGATGATGATAACCACGAAAGCACCTGATGAAGTCTGAAAAGACAAATACCATTGCTTCATTCACCTCCTGTCTCGCCTAGAGATGATGATAAGTAATGAACCCAAAGCCAAAGAAGATAGAAGATAATGCTAATGATTTCACCTCCCTGCAAATGCGACCTTTCTCATGACTCTCATGACTGCTGATGCCAATGATGCCAATGATTTCACCTCCCACCTGACGAATAAGAAGAAAACGGCCAACCGATGACGAAACCAATCGATGACCTCTCACTTAGTAATTCCCAACAATCCTCCTCCCACCTCGTCGGACACACTCTGCTCTCCTCCTTCTTGCGCCGCGACCTCCTCCACCCAAATTAGCAAGATGGAGAGTGTGAGTGATTACTCCTGAAGAGAAACTTGAAAAAACAGGTTCTCTCCCCTCCATATGGCATGCTGACCCGCAACATCGCCGACATGAAGCACCAAGCGACGAGATGGCACACATAGTGCTTTCAAAAGTCAGGAACTAAAAAGTAAAGAGATGTAATCCTATTATCTTCATCCGCTTCCGTTTTCTCAACTCCTGAGTAAATTAGCCCATTCGCCATCCGTCAGCGCCTGCTCCATTCCTCATTTCTGATGTGTTGTCGCAACCACTCTCTCGCTAACACGCCACGCGTGCATCCTTGGTATCTCCCTTACTCCCGCCAGCAACAGTAGCAAGCCCCATGAGACGCCTGCACCCATTTCGCCAGCAAAGCATGCTTGGACCACCATGGACACCTACCCAGCCTGCCAGCAACACACCTTGCCCGCCAGCCACAACCACGCACGCCCCCGGAAGCGCGCGCCCAAACCATCATCAACACTCGCTATGCGCGCGCACGTGCAGCCAATACCCGTGACGCGCGCGCACGTGCTCCCTGTCGCTCCATGGAAACAGCGCTAATGTCGCGCCAATATACCCCTTGACAAGTATACTGATAACTTGGGGATTTGTTATGGCACAGTGGTGAAGGAGGAACTGGCCTGGGTCTAGACTGAGGAGTGGATACTTTAGCTTGGGGATTTGTTATGGCACAGTGGTGGAGGAGGAACTGGCCTGGGTCTAGACTGAGGAGTGGATACTTTAGACAGAGGAATAACCTTCAAGAATAGATCTTTGGCATGGTAGGCTCAGTGAAAGCTGTACCTCCCCCCTGTTTTATTGGTGCTTCAAGATTATATGGAAGAACTTGGTTAGAATGGAACTGCTAGGATGTAGGATGAGGTTGGGATGATGGACCCAGGTTCCAGCACCAGTCTATTCTGGATATTGGTCCCAGCTCCCTCCGGGTCGGTTGTGAGGATTCCTAGCCTCTGGTTCCAATTGTTTTTCGGCAACAAAATATGACACTTCTTTCGAAAAAACACAAAAAAACAAAAAAAACACGAGGCAGCGGCCTGGAACCATTATGCTACACCAGCCTTTTCTGTTTGGTGGGCTCCACTACCGTGTTGGAGCATGACAGCTGAGAAATGGGCTAAAAGACAGATGCACCCCTTTTTGTAGTGAGGCCCAGTCATCATCAGAGCCTGGGCAGGCGGAAGGCATGGTAATTATATTATATATATTCGGGCAACTTTTTGTATTCAAGGACAGACAGCTACAGGGCTATTTATCTCGTGAAAAGACTTCGCATTCGGGGGCCATGCCCCACTAGCGGAGGTTAGTTTAGTTTTCGCGTTTTCATTTTGAACATTCCACAATCTGACCATGCAATTTTCGGATAGGATGGCAGGAACCTGTGCCGAAAAGCAAGTCTAAACCCCTGCTAGAGGGGCATCCATGCAATTTTCGGATAGGATGGCAGCAACCTGTGCTGAAAACCAAGTCTAAACCCCTGCTACAGAGGCACTGCCCTGGAGACGAGAAAACATGGGCCGTGGTTGGTTATGGCCACGATAGGTAACAGAACCAAACCCCTGGAGACGAGAAAACATGGGCCGTGGTTAGTTATAGGCACACGAGAGGAAACAGAACCAAACACCTCCCACTCGGTGCGAATGTGAGACCGTCGATCCTGCTGGGGATCGAACCCAGAATCTCCGGTTCCGTAGACCGGCGCCTTATCCATTGGGCCACAGGACCTGGATATGCTTTTGATTGAGTGTACTATTATTTCTTCAGAGAAAACTCTTCCTCGGCCGACTTCTGTGTTCTTCCTATTTTCTTTTTAATGGGTCCAATTTGGGTCCATTCTATTGGTGCGGAGCTGCACCTTCTGAGGACCGGGTCCAACATTCCTTTCAGAAAACAAAGCACAAGAAGTATGGTGGAAAAAGGGTCTTTTGGTGTAATATAATTCGTGCTTTTTTTTGGGGGGGCAAGTATGTTGGAGTTGCACCCAACGTTCAGAATAGGCAGCTTTAGCAGTTCCCGAATTGCAGTGGAGCAAAAAAGGCGACCCCCCTAAATCTGCCAAGCACCGCTGCAGGTAATGACTGGTGCAGTTTTAGGCTCCCGCTAAACTTGCACATGTCGAAATTCACACCATGACACTGGCGCCAGTTTGTCTTTTCTTGCCTATTTCCAACTAAAAGTGTGTCACAGCCACAGTTCCCCCCCCTTTTTTGGGGGGGTGTTAACCACCACTACATTTCAGAGTGGAAGGTTAGGTCGTGAATATCGCTTATACTGCATTTTGTGGAGGTTGGTCATCACAGGACCAAAATAGACTGGTGACGCCAGCCAAGACAGAAGAATCCTACCTTCTTCCCCCGAATACAACGCACGGTCATTATAACTGTATGTATTCTGAAAGACACCCCAGATACATCTATAATGACCGTACGTTGTATTCGGGGGAAGAAGGTACCTTTCAGAGTGGAAGGGTAAGTCGTGAATATAACCTATACTGCGTTCTTCGGAGGCTGGGTGCCACAGGAACAAAATAGACTGGGGGCTCCAGGCAAAACAAAAGAAGAAATCTCGCGCAGGCACTTCAGCAAAGCTTGGCGCGTAATTCTATTCTGCCTTGGCGAAAAGAGGCTTGGAGGTAGTGGTGGTTTAAGCCGCCCGTACCTTTTCCATATGCGGCCGTGGGCCCTGCGAGCCACGCTTTTTCGATGCACCTGACCGCTGCCGCCGCCCACCTAGGCCCTCCATGTTAAACCACCAGTACTTGGCCCAGCCATTGGCCGCGGGCCTTCCACGTTAACGCGCCGTGTTGTCAGGGCTTCGGGCTACCGGACCACAATGGCTGGAGGCGCCCGCCATAAAGAACACAAACTGTTGAGCTGGCGGTTCGTGAAAACTTGGTGCGCAGGGTGCTTGCAGTCTGGGCATCAATAGCTGGGCCAAGTACTGGTGGTTTAACCGCCGCACCTTTTTTTTCATAGCGGGGAAAGGTACTGGCGGTTGAAGGGGAAACTTTTGTTACGCCCCTGGGAGAAGCATGTGGTTGTGGTCTGCCCCTCAAACAGTTGGCTGACACTGGCAAGCCCCTCTGGCGGTGGTCCAAATTCGCAAAATGCCGTCGCTTGGGCCTGACATTTTTTCATGCCCCTACTGATGCCGGCTCAACTTTTGGGATGCTCCGGTGCATATGGCTGCCTGGAGCTGGAGAGAAATTTGCAATTCGCCCCTACTTGTACTGGACTGCAAAGTTGTGCCACCCTCCAACAGGGGCCTGCCGAAAAGATTTCAGGCCGGAGGGGCATGCAAGTGTAAGCCAGCTGTTTGAGGGGCAGGACCCACATGAACACACCTTT
Source organism: Chara braunii (assembly GCA_003427395.1). Classification (NCBI taxonomy): domain Eukaryota; kingdom Viridiplantae; phylum Streptophyta; class Charophyceae; order Charales; family Characeae; genus Chara; species Chara braunii. Next base: position 737,311 of record BFEA01000194.1, read on the forward strand.
GGAGGGCAGAACGAAAACTTCCCAAGAAAGAAGGCTCTTGCAATACACACACAAAAAAAAAGAAAAACGAAAAAACTTTCTTGGAAACCAGGTCCAACATGGCGTCTTTACTTGGAGTACTGGCCAGACCCCACGGAGAGTCAGGCTCTTCCTTTCCTAGCATAAAGTAGCACCAATGGAGCCTGAGGGTTTCTGCCCTTGCTTTCTCTTGATCCGAGTCGTGCTGCTGCGTCTCTGTACGCTGAGTCGCACGCTCGATCAAGTCTCGACCTTCCTTTGCACAATTGAATAAAAAGCTCCCCTCGCAATCAATAGTCCAAGTTGAATCGCAACTCCCTGGCATTTTTGGAGAGTGGAAGACAACAGCACCCTCCCCCCTTTTTTTTTTCACCTCAACGTGCATAAGATGCCAAAGAGTAATGTAAAGTTATAAGCTATGATCCCCCAACTCTCCAAGCCATTCTATTGCATTTGTAAATTTTGTATACAACCATAATTTCCGGGGCCCCGGCTGCAGAACCTCTTTGGGTTGTGGTGTCAGTCAAAAGGGAAAACAATCGTGCGAAATGGGTTTGGTTTTTATGTGGCACACAGCACAATCCGGGTTCGACAAAAGAGGCAGGGAGGTACTGGTGGTTTAATGAAGAACATTTTGTTGCATTCCTTTTTTTTTTTTTTTTTTAATAAAAGACCAGGTTGTTATAGAGGTCGCGTATCGACCCAGGTGGTTACTGTCATAGGAGCACGGGAGGGAGAATCGGAAGTTCTCGTGGGGAGGTATGGCCCGAGTTGGTGGTATTCCACTGGCGTCAATCACGGACCACACGCTGTGGCCTCATGGCTCCCACCTATTCTGATATCGGAGGGGACACCTTCCCGGTACTATTCCAGCTCAACCAATTAGTGGGTACCCTGACGCGCGGCGGCAGGACTACCTCCCTACCCTACCCCACTTCAATTCTCCTAGCGCGCCCCCTATACCTACTATCCTACCTCAGTGGTACACGCACTCAGGACAATCACCCTATTCCTCAGACGGAAGCACCTGGACTGGACAACTAACCCTACCCATCCCCAGTGGAAGCCTAATCGCGCAAGCCTTGTTACTCGAGGACTTCGGACGTCAGGCACAATCAGTATCACTATCAGTCCATACCGACGAACCGAATCGCAGCCAAGTATTCGCATGGACCAGAGTAGACTCCCCGTAACAGAGATTGGACTCCCCCACCCAACTCTACTAATATGCCAGTGTGTCTATCTGTGTCGTAACATATGTGTGTGTGTAAGCAGTATATATATCAGTGGCTGTAGGCTGTGCAATTTTCCCATAGGCCACGGGTGTACGCTCTAAGGCAAAATTATCCGAAATATAGGTGTGCCCGTAGGCAGTATAGGTACCAAGACCCGTGTGACACTAAGTATATATGTGTGTAACAGCTATGCCAGACTCGAACCTATAATCTGTTGTATGTAACTGGAATAGCCTACCATGTATGACAGGTGATGGGGGAGATCATCAGAGCAACCAGTAGCCAATGTCCTCCAGTAAACCCGCATAGGTAGAATCTGACATATAACAACCTGGACTAACCCTTGGGTGGTGTGCAGGCAGTGTCTGTAATAGCTTACCTGCATCAGCCCAAGGGGGTGTGTGACCAGCTGTGTGTCATTCTAACGCCCTGCCCGTGTCCATGCGCGAGGCTGCAATTGAGTTTTGAACCCGCAACCTCATACCACAATGCACATTTCCAACCTCATACCACAATGCACATTTCCAACCGGTGGGTGCTCTTCATATTTCACAAAGAGCAGAAAACCCAAGTTCAGATCACATTCCCCCCAGACCCCACCCCTCTGTGCCTACCTACTATTTGCCCCACCCAACAGGTGGGGTCCTCTATGGAGGCCCCTCTTTTTCTTCCCAATCACAGCACGGGCCACAGTTCGCCCTGTGCTGCGGGTTGCTTGAGGTACTATTTTCAACCCCCAGGATGGGTACCAGAATCAGGACCAAGTTCTGACCAACCCATCCATGAGTGGCTTGAACTTTCTTCTCTGACATGTCCCAGTTCTGAGCATGATATCATTAATCAGTTTTACAAACCCTGTTCCAATCCAAGTACATTCATAATGCCAGGGATGGAGAAGGTGTTAACAGCGCCCTAAATTTTCAGGAGGGTTTTTTCAGGGTCATTATAACAAGCGTCCCACACCTTTTAAGCCACTAGTACATGACCCCTGCCTTGCAGAAAGTTTTTGTCGTCACAAGCAAAACCGGGAGGCACTGAGCGGCCAGGGGCGCCGTTGAAAAAAAAATCGGGTTTCATGCTGACACCCACGGGTCGATGTGTGTTGTACTGGTGCTTTAAGCCAGACTTGTCACCAGTCCATAGTGTGGACACCAGATAAACCAACAGCAAAAAGAAAAAGTGAAAAAACGGACGAAAGAGGCCTAAGACCCCAACGCAAAAGTATGCTTTCATCAAGTTTCATCCAAAATTCACTCTTTTGAGTCTTTTCAGTTTTTTGAACTTTTTTCTGTATTTTACTATTTTCAGGATTTTCAGGGCTGGCCAAAACAGTCATCTCCAAGACCCCAACAAATACCAAACTTGGCACACACAGACCTTGACCAAAAATAAAACAGGGAGGGGCACTGCGTTCGGTGAAAGAAGGTCAGGAGCCTCAGGAGCTCATTGATAGCTGGCATCTGCCTCCTGTTCAGTCTGACACGAATCTGCAAAACCAGTTCCTGCCTTGTCAGGATGGTCAGGAGCTGTTCCTGCTCCCACCCACTCCACAGCTCTTGGTCCCGGTGTCTACATGATGCTTGCCTCTCTGCTTGATGATGCGGCAAATGGCATTTGCATTTTGCTTGACTAAAATATGGGTGATGACGCAGGATGTGTTTGGTTGTTGTGCGGCAGCAGTGAGATTTGCGAGCACCACTTTTTTTTTGTGGCATGGTTTGGGATAGATAGCCTCTGCTAAGTCTGCTTGTATAATGCATAAACTTGCCTCAGCTCTGATCAACCTCGAATTGTCGAATGCCATGCTCGAATTGTGAACCCCATTCTTGTTCCCTCTGTAGGTCAGTGCAGACTGCTTCCCTTGTTTTTTCCTCACTTTCTCCATCTTGATAGTTTCTCGGCTTCGCTGTCTTGCAATGTTCAGTTCTTCTTCATCATGTCTCCGATCCGTGAATTGATATCAACAACGGTGTTTGTGCAGTAATCCATGATGTGCAGACACTCAACACCCGACTTGCAGCACACTGAAAATTCACTGACACTTCATGCCCAAACACCGAAACCGAAATTAGGATGCATGAAGAACCAAATCACTGCCGATATCTTTTTTTTTTGGTTTTGAAACTTGAATACAAGCTGTTTATGGCCGCTATCCAGGTAACTCCTCTCTCTCTCTCTCTCTCTCTCTCTCTCTCTCTCTCTCTCTCTCTCTCTCTCTCTCTCTCTCTCTCT
>BFEA01000194.1:740965-779292 GCA_003427395.1 Chara braunii
CTCTCTCTCTCTCTCTCTCTCTCTCTCTCTCTCTCTCTCTCTCTCTCTCTCTCTCTCACTCTCACTCTCCTTCTCACTCTCCTACTCTGATCGCTCAACTCCCTGAATACGCCTGCCTACTCAGACTCTTCTCCATATCCCTCCTCCTCTGCGGCTGGCCACCATTGCCTTCCTCCTCAACCACTCTAGCTATGGTGCGCTCAACCTTCGGCAGCAGCGCCCAAACCGACTGTCCAATCCTTGGTCGCACAAGTGCTACAGCAGAGCTTCCGCAACAACTGAATTGACAAGTGACCCCACCACTGCACAGCCAATAAATATCAAAGTCCTCATAGCCAACTGTGCAGCAGACAGGATAGCAAGGTCCTACTGACCAATAGTACCATTACCCATCTCCCGCTCCCATGTTGCATGGACCCTAAGTTTGGAATACCAAAACTAGGTGCAAATTCATGCAATAAAAAAGATAGTGAGAGGGAAAAAATCACATAACCACTGCAGGACATCCAGAGCGAACAACAATAGGAAAGCGCAAAGTACTACAAATAACATTGTGTAGTAAAGCAAGATGATGCTTAGCTCAGTTGGTACACCCACGAACTGTTGAAATACAGGCTGAGGTTCGAATCCGTATGGAACCAGATGAGTAAAATAGCTCTGAATGTAGTCCGAACTCCGAAGATGATACCTGATGTTCCCATCCCGATGGAACGAGATGAGTAAAATGGCTGTGAATTTACCCGGGGGGGGGTCGGTCTGAAGATGATATCTCACGACCGTCGCCCTTCCAAATAAGAAAAACGATGTGAGAGTAAAAACTTACTAAAAAGTATTCCACCAAGAAGACAATGGGATGTGACAGTGTCCACAACAGGCTACACAGCAGTGTGCCCACAGCAGGGCACGCCACAGCAGGGCACGCCACAGCAGAGTGCACACCTTCAGAGTAGGATGGATAGACACTTGTACATATGGGCCCGGTTCTCTGGTATCATTCCTACATGGCAATTAGCTGCCCTTTTAAGACAACTCTGTGTCCTTTGGCCTTGCTCTCCCTTCAATTCAAAGACAAGGCCAAAGGAGCACCGGTCTGCACTTTGTCAGACGCATACAGCAGCGTGCACCAACATTGCACACTCCTTGCTGACTAATGACGCCACTGCTGGAATCACTTAGTGCTACCGGTAGTGGTGCTTTTTTCCAAAAGGGAAAAGAAGGGAGTCGGCCTAGAGATATCATCATTGAAACTGACCCAGTCCAGGTAATTCAGAATTATTTTGATTTCATCTAGGTTTGAACTTGGGTCTGTATTTCAACAGTTCACGGCTGTACTGACTGTGCTAGCCCCTTAATTTGACAAACAACCAGTCGTTGGATATGCCCAGCCAGATGTGGCAGCATACACCTGCAATGACTTGCTGGTTCCAGGTTGCCTGTAGCCTCTCTCTGACGAGGCTGTACTATTGATAGGGACAGATTCGTAATTTTGTTTGGATGAGGGCTAACCGAGAGACCTACCTGTAAGGAAAATTCGTGAGTGACATATTTGTAAATATAGGAAATATGGGCCCAGTACTAACTCGAATTTCCTACAGCTACCCTAACTGCGAATAGCAGACCCGGGCTACCCCTAGGACAGACAGGCCCAATGGGCCTACGCTGATAGACGGTCCCTATAGCCTATAGCCGGGTAGGGAGAGGCCCTAGAGGCCAAAACAGAAACGGTACCGGTCGGTCAGTCAGTCCGGTCTAGGTCGTGTCTAGGCTAGTCTAGAGTATAGATAGGATGGGAACATCGGTCCTGAGCTTTTTGGCAGTTGACAATTCGTGGTGGAAGTTGCTGCGCACACAGTATCAGGTGGTTGCTGATTCCGGTGTGGGAGACAGCGGACATAGCCAGACCTTCGGAGCGCTGACCAGACTGGGGTCAACGCTGTCCGCTCTGACTCTCTGGCAGTCAAAGCGGTCTGGGCTATCAGAGGTCTGATGCGTTGGAGCACGTGGTGCACTGCTGACCCTCCTCAGGAGTAGGGTCCCAGTGGCGATGCAGCCATAGCTGCATCTTCTCAGAGATTATCATCGGCTGGACTTCATCTTCATGAGGGACTGTTGGCGCTGAGCTTCTTCCTCATCATCTGAGTGGCGATTGGCTCTGGGAGCCTGTTTCATTTTGGCGCAGGCCACTGAGTTGGATGTCAGGGTGGCGCTGGGTCTATTTTTAGCTGCTCGGTGTGTGTGGGGTTGATGCGCTACCCCTCTGAGGGTAGCGCAACAGGGTTCTGAGGTTATTCAGTGAAAACGATGCTCTGAGTTTAATAAACAGTTGTGAAACTGTGGTTGAGTTGTCATCTCTTCATTGATTTCTGGCTCTGATACCAACTGTTATGAACATGATCGTCCATCGAAATTTTATCAACGCTCACTTACAGGAACTCTCGTACACGCCCATACATGCACAAAAGGAAGGGGAGAGGTAGTCGAGTGTCACACCGCCCAACAAAAGTAACGCAACGGAAAACTCAGAGGAGCTAAGTGATAGAATACACAACCTAGTGAATTCTCTCCACACAAATCCCAACAATCATTCATAGAAGACAAACAAATGGGCACAACAGTTGAAGGTGGAGGGGTTGCTGCAGGCCCTGCGAGACCGGTTTGCAGACAAGGAACAGGCCCGAAAAGCAACAGATAGGATACTGCTGTTGGGCTCATGCAGGTTTGAGGGTTCCCTGTCCATTGAGATCTCGACTGCTACACCCGGTCTGGAGATGAGTGAGTCTGACCAGCTCACTCACTTCTTACGCGCAGCGCCTCCAGATTACTCCATTGCTTTGTATTCTCAGGGTCACAAGGACTGGAGGTCCTTTGGCAAAGCGGCCCTGGACCTGGAGTCTCGGCTCAAGGTTGAGGAACCTTCTGATGGAAGGAGGAGGCCCTCTTCCAGGGGACAGCGTAGGAAGAAGGGTGCTCTGTTGGCTGCTGATGCAGGATTTGATTCTGATGCATCTCAGCGTGGCAGCCCTCCATCTGAGACTGCATCAGTATCAGCAGTTGAGCCAACCGTTCTTGCCCTGGCTGAGAACCTTGCTGCGATGTTCAAAGGGAAGATGGGGAACAGCAGCAGCAAGAGCTCAGCCAACCAAAAGGGGAAAGGGAAGGGACGTGCCACTTCCCCTCAGGTCCAGAGACCTAACCTACCACAAGACGTCCATTGGCCAATCAACCCCATGGATCCTTCCACCCTTCCCTGGAGAGTGCTCAAGATCTAGGAGGGGCAGTGGCAAAGAAGGAAGGACCGTGTGGTTTGTTTTCGCTGCGAGGGGGGCCACTTTCTAAAAGACTGTCCCCATATGCCTCACAAGCCTGGATCTAGTTCAAAAAACTAGACCAGCAGAAGGAAGTGGAGTTAGCAGCTCCCTCCACTTGTGTTGATTCAGATTCTGATGAGTCTGACTCTGCATCTACCCGCACTGACTCTGTTGGAGTTGCTGCGTCAGGTTCCTTCACTTATATGGACCCTGACCTGGATGAGACGTGGCAGGAAGATGGCTGTCAGACTCTTGCTGATCTTTTCCTGTCTTTGCAGGAAAAGAAGAAGCATAAATCAGACCTTATCTTGATGTGACCCTCGATCCTGGGAGCCAGGATCAAAGGCTTACTAGACTGTGGGGCCACGCGGAACTTCATCTCTCCCAAGGTTGTCAGCAAGTTGCATCTAGATGGGACATTGGTGAAGTTACAACAGCCATTGGAAGTCCGCATTGGGGACTCCTCCACAGTCCGGATTACTACTGCTGTCAAGAACCTACCGGTTATCTTTGACAAGCAGGAGAAGGTCAGGCAACGCCTGAACTTCTATGTTTTCCCTAATGTGCCTTTTGATCTTGTCTTCTCCATGCAGTGGCTTGAGGCCACTAACCCTAGGATCGACTTGCAGATCCCCAGGGTAGAGCTCCCTGACTGTAGAGGGGACTATCAGCCTTGTGTGCTGGCTGATGAGTACCATCCAGTCAGCAGTTGTTATTGTCTGAGAACACATGAGTTTTTTTCAGCTCTCTTGCCGGACTGCCCACACACGTCTATTTGTCGCATATGTGAAACGAACTGGTGTGGATGTTGCTCCTTGTCCCTCACCCTTCAGCAGGTTTTGGACCGGTTCCCAAGCCTGATGCAGGAGCCGACTGGACTTGTCCACCGGCAGACCCAGCACAGGATTGAGCTTCTGCCAGATACGGGCCCTCCTAAGGGTCGTATCTACAGGATGTCACCTTCTGAACTCGATGAGCTCAGGAGACAGCTTGAGATTCTGACCAGCAAGGGCTGGATCAGACCGAGCACTTCTGAATTTGGGGCTGCAGTTCTCTTTGTTCCAAAGGGAAATGGAGAATTCAGAATGTGCATAGACTATCGGGGTCTCAACAAAATTACTAGGAAGTCGACAGAGCCCCTTCCTAGGATTGATGATCTGCTGGACATGGTGCAGGGTTGCACAATTTTCAGCAAGATCGATCTCAAATCTGGTTACCACCAGATTGAGATGGTTGAAGGCGATGTCCACAAAACTGCCTTCAAGACCAGGTATGGTACTTATGAGTATCTGGTCATGCCTTTCGGTCTTTGCAATGCCCCTGGCACATTCCAGACAGAGATGCATTGCATACTCAGGCCTTACCTGGATAGATTTGTAGTAGTGTACCTGGATGACATCCTGGTATTCAGTCGATCTATCGAGGAGCATGCGCAGCATCTGGCTCTAGTTCTCCAGGCACTACATGACGCCCAATATAAGATCAACAGGGAAAACTCCTCCTTTGGAGTGACTTCTGTGACTTATCTGGGACATGTAATCTCTGGGGAAGGGCTGGCTCCTGAAGCAACTAAGGTTGTTGCGATTCAGGACTAGCCACAACCTACCACAGTGCGTGATGTCCGGTCATTCTTGGGTCTTGCCTCCTATTACAGAAAGTTCATCAAGAACTTCTCTGCTATTGTTGCACCCCTAACTGACCTTACAAAGAAAGACACCCACTTTCTTTGGACATTAGACTGTCGGCATACCTTTACAAGCCTCAAAGAGGCCTTGATGCGTGCACCTGTTCTGAAGCTACCTGACTTTACCTTGCCCTTCGTACTAACTACTGATGCTAGCCAATATGGGGTTGGGGCGGTACTTCAGCAGGACAGTGGGCATGGTCTGCAGCCTGTTGAGTACATGAGTAAGAAGATCAAAGTGAAGAAGCTGCAGGACTCTACATACGAGAAAGAGCTATATGCTCTAGTGTCAACGCTCAAGCATTGGAAACATTTCCTCATGGGCAGGGACTTCAAGATCTATTCAGATCACTCCACCCTACAGTGGATGAAGACCCAAGGGGAACTGAATGACAAGCTTGCACGCTATATTCAGTTCATTGATCTCTTTGACTTTGAACTGAAACACAAGAAGGGCTGCTACAATCGTGTAGCAGACACCCTTTCTCGTAGGCCTGACACTCTCTACCCAATCTCCTCTACTCATGCTTTTGGGGAGAGTACCCACCAAACCATTGCCCAGTTGTTGCCACATGACCCGATTTTCGGCCCTATAGTCAAGAATCTGCAGACTGATCCTGCATCTGAACCAGGATATTCACTGGTTTCAGGTCTGCTGTACACCTGCAGCAGAGGAAAGGAGCGCCTCTGCATTCCCCAAGCCTGCCAGCTGAGAACACTCATGATGTCTGAGTGTCATGATGCGCGCGACCACTTTGGGCCCTTAAAATCATTGGCAGCCCTGTCGCAGCGGTTCTTCTGGCCAGAGATGAGGACTGACCTGCTGCAGTATGTTGAAACCTGTGAGTTGTGCCAAAGGAACAAGGTTGTGCGTCGACCTCCCCTTGACCTACTGCAGCCACTTCCCATCCCTGATGCACCTGCACAGTCAGTGTCTATTGATTTCACTGACCTGGGGAGGACTACTCCTCGCGGTATGCGTCAGGTCATGGTATGTGTGGACACGTTTTCTAAATATGCAGAGTTCATCCCACTGCCGGATGAGGCCAGAGTCCCGGCCGTTCAGGCGACCTTTGCTGACCGGTGGGTCACACACCATGGACCACCCACCTTTATTGTCAACGATAGCGATCCGCGTTTTTGCAGCAATGAATGGCAGTCCTATTGTAAGGACTACCTTCATTCTAGACTGGATATGACATCTGGTCGTCATCCTGAAGCCAATGGCAGGCTGAAGTGATGAATCAGATTCTCTTCCAGTTGCTGCGTCCTGTGATCAGCCCTGATCAGCAGGACTGAGATTTCCACTTAGGACAAGCACAGCTAGTGTACAATACGTATGTACACTCCTCCACAGGGTTCACCCCTTATCGGTTGCATGCGGGACGTGAACCGCGGCAGCCTCTCGATGACATTATCGATAAGGCTACCCCCAGACTGACGTCTGGGACTGCAGCGTTCACCAGATACGAGAGGGGTATCGAACGAGCCAGAGTTAACCTGCTCAAAGACCAAAAGGCTATGATTCAGCAGGCTAACAAGCATCGTTGACCATCCCCCATTCGTGCTGGTGACTGGGTCTGGGTACTAAGTTATGAGCTATTGTAAGAGGAGGACATTTCGCCCAAGCTGTTGCCACGTTATATGGGTCCATGGCAGGTTTTGGATACAGTAAGAGCTGACCCTTTCGGGCCATCTTATCACGTGGACTTCCCACTGCATCTACAAACCTACCCTGTCTTTCATGCATCCAAGCTGCTACCGTTTACCCCAGCTGATGCATTTCCAGACAGGCCTCCTCAGTTTGGTCCCCCTATCCTTGGGAAGGGATACGAGGTGGAATCAGTTGAGGATGAGTATGGTACAGGCCCGGATAAGGAGTACCTTGTGAAGTTTCTTTACCAGCCCCATACTGAGGATCGCTGGCTTACTCGCAAGGAGCTTCTGAAAACAGCAAAGTCTGTTATCCTCAAATATGAGGCTGCGCAAAGGGGAGAACCCCTTCGACGCTCTGCACGCCTACGCCCCTAGCTCGGAGGTCCTCGCTCCGGGGGAGGGTAGGTCTCAATGACTTGCTGGTTCCAGGTTGCCTGTAGCCTCTCTCTGACGAGGCTGTATTATAGATAGGGACAAATTCGTAATTTTGTTTGGCTGAGGGCTAACCGAGAGACCTACCTGTAAGGAAAATTCGTGAGGGACATATTTGTAAATATAGGAAATATGGGCCCAGTACTAACTCGAATTTCCTACAACTACCCTAACTGCGAATAGCAGACCCGGGCTACCCCTAGGACAGGCAGGCCCAATGGGCCTACGCTAATAGACGGTCCTATAGCCTATAGTCGGGTAGGGAGAGGCCCTAGAGGCCAAAACAGAAACGGTACCGGTCGGTCAGTCAGTTCGGTTTAGGTCGTGTCTAGGCTAGTCTAGAGTATAGATAGGATGGGAACATCGGTCCTGGGCTTTTTGGTAGTTAACAATTCGTGGTGGAAGTTGCTGCGCACACGGTATCAGGGTGGTTGCTGATTCCGGTGTGGGAGACGGCGGACATAGCTAGACCTTCGGAGCGCTGACCAGACTCGGGTCAACGCTGTCCGCTCTGACTCTCTGGGAGTCAAAGCGGTCTGGGCTATCAGAGGTCTGATGCATTGGAGCACGTGGTGCACTGCTGACCCTCCTGAGGAGTAGGGTCCAAGTGGCGATGCAGCCATAGCTGCATCTTCTCAAAGATTATCATCGTCTGGACTTCATCTTCATCAGGGACGGTTGGCGCTGAGCTTCTTCCTCATCATCTGAGTGGCGATTGGCTCTGGGAGCGTGTTTCATTTTGGCGCAGGCCACTAAGTTCGATGTCAGGGTGGCGCTGGGTGTTACCTAGGGTTCTGGGGCTATTTTTAGTTGCTTGCTGTGTGTGGGGTTGAGGCGCTACCCCTCTGGGGGTAGCGCAACAAGGTTTTGAGGTTATTAAGTGAAAACGATGCTCTGAGTTTAATAAACAGTTGTGAAATTGTGGTTGAGTTGTCATCTCTTTATTGAGTTCTGGTTATGATCACTTGGTTGTCTTCTATAAATGATTGTTGGGATTTGTGTGGAGAGAATTCACTGGGTTGTGTATTTTGTCACTTCGCTCCTCTAAGTCTTCCTCTGTGTTCCTTTTGTTGGGCGGTGTGACACTCCACTACCTCTCCCCTTCCTTCTGTGCATGTATGGGCGTGTACGGGAGTTCCTGTGAGTGAGCATTGATAAAATTTCGACGGACAATCATGTTCATAACACACCAGAGCCAGGCATACCGAAGGTAAAGGCCTGTCATCTTCCCCAAAACACAACACATTCACACATTGGCTGTATCAGGCCGGAGAGATGACACGTATATGGTAGTTGTCGCGGTATGTAGTGACCCTTCAGCCAGAAGTGTGAGCTCTGTAAAGTACACCCGGAAGTAGCGACTGGTTCGTACCACACAAGCAGGCCGAATGTGAGATTGGCGATGCATGATACAACTGGTCAAACAAAAGTAGATAGCAGGTAGCCAATAACACGTAGGAGATAGCAGATGGCAGATGGCAGATAGCAGATGGCAGATTGCAGACAGCAGATCAGATAGCAGATAGCAGATAGCAGATAACAGTAGCAAATAGCAGATAGCAAATAGTAGATAAAAGATAGCAGATAGAAGATAGCAGATAGCAGATAGCAGATAGCAGATAGCCGGTAGCAGGTAGCAGATAGGATATAGTAGATGGCAGATAGCACATAGCATATAGCATATAGAAGATAGAAGATAGCAGATAGCAGATAGCAGATAGGAATATCAGATAGCAGATAGCAGATAGCAATAGTAGATAGCAGGTAGCAGATAGTGGAAGGAACCTCGCAGGCGTCTGTGATGAGCTGATCACTCATCGTCAAGCCTGGGCCGAGATGAAGAAGAAGTCAAAAAGACAGGTGATATTAGCGGATGTCGAAGTTAGTAGAACTAGGATAGGCGCATTAGTGGACTGCGGTTTTACGCGCAACTATATTAGTAGCAAAGGATTAAAGAAACTTCATCTAGGAATGAAGGTGCTGAAGTTGGAAGAGCCGATTGTAAGCAAACTGACAGAAAACAGAGAAATGAAAGTGGGCAAATTCGTCGAGTGGGTGACGACATACTTGCGGTTGGAGGGGGAGAGTAAGCAGTGTGAGAAAGTGTTGCATTCTCGGACCCTTCTAGTGGAGGATAGTCTGCCTTTTGACATCTTACTAGGGACGGATTGGGGAGAGGCCGCGAAGGCCGGTGTGAAGACGGGCAAGCGTGAGTATTGGCTGCCCAGTCCTCAAGTTGGGAAGAAGAAGATCGGACTCTTCCATGAGTCCGGAGTCCAGTCCACCCTTTCACTGTGTTGCATGAGTGCCCCCGCGTTCGCTTGGAACATGGTCAAGCAAAATATTGTTGACCAAGTCTTTATTGCATATGTTAGGCCGGTTAGTGAGGAGAAGAAAGAGAGGTTCAATCGCAAAGTTGCGGAAATGCTGCTAGCTATTTATGCGATAACACGACCTGGACAAAGGACGAAGCGTCGGGGAATAAGCAAGCGCCCTGGCTACAAAAGTCAGCCATAGCTAGAGTAGTTGGGAAGAGTAAGACAGCGACCATAGCCACCCAGAGTGAAGGTTACACCTCGGTTGTATTCATGGTAGATCCTAGGCGAGAGACGGAGAGGGAGAGACTGAGAGCAGTAAGGCAGAGAGGCCGGAGAATTGAGAAAGAAAGAGAGGAGAGAGAATATATATATATATATATATATATATATATATAGAGAGAGAGAGAGAGAGAGAGAGAGAGAGAGAGAGAGAGAGAGAGAGAGAGAGAGAGAGCAATGACTTGTTGTTTTCTGGTCGCCTGTAGCCTCTCTCTGTCGAGGTTGTACTATAGGTAGGACAGATTCGTAATTTTGTTTGGCTGAGGGTTAACCAAGAGACCTACCTGTGAGGGAAATTCGTGAGGGACATATCTGCAAATTTGGGAAATATGCAGTCCCGGTACTAACAGAATTCCGTACACCTACCCTAACTGCGAATAGCAGGCCCGGGCTACCCCTAGGATAGAAAGGCTCTGAGGGCCTATTCTGATAGACAGTCCTATAGCCTATAGCTGGGTCCGGTAGAGGCCGAGAGGCCGAAACAGAAACGGTACAGGTCTGTCAGTCAGTCCGGTCTAGGTCGAGTCTAGGCTAGTGTAGTATAGATAGGATGGGCACATCGGTTCAGGGCTTTTGGCAGTTGGTACCGAGTACATCGCTGCTGTGCTACGCATGAACCGGAAGTGGTGACGACTCAACGTGGAAGAAGACAGGCATAGCTAGACCTTCGGAGCTCCGGCCATAGCTGGGACCTGCGCTGTACTCTCCCAGCACGTAGGGGCTGACAGAGGTTTGGGCTATCGAGGTCTGCTGGAGGCGAGAGAGATTGATGCCCTGCTGGACCCTCCTCCGGAGTGGGGTTCCAGGGTGTTGGCGTTGCAGCCATAGCTGCAGCTTTCTTCCTCAGAGGTCATCTTGTCAGGGTTTGGTGGCGCTGCTGCAGACTTTCACCCGGGAAGTCTTCCGACAGTTCGTCATCATCAGATACTGTGGCGCTAGTCTTCTTCTTCATCCTCTAAGTGGCGCTTGGCCTTAGAGGCCTGTTTCAGGGAGGCACTTCCCTCAGGAGGCTGTATCTGGGTGGCGCTTGATGTTTCAGGGGCTCAGGGGTGTTACGGGTGTTATTGAGGGTTAGGGAGTGAAGCGTTGCTCAGTTCTATGGATGCCGAAAACATTTGTATTTATAGGAAGAAATTTTCTAAGAAAACAGTTTGAAATTACACATCAGCATTCCCGTGAACATCACACACGCCCATGCAACCCTACATGACTGGAAAGCTAGCTTGTATACATTGCCCAAACTGCAATTCTGATTAAAAAAAAAAAAAAAAAAAAGTTAGTCTCCTTCTGCCTGATGGTGGCTCTCGGTTTCCTGTTCTTTTCATGCTTGCTGGTGGTAAGCAACCGGACCGGTTTCCCGCAGAATATGGGCCTCGCCACACCACTCTTGAAACGGCGAGATTTGTCAAGAGCTGTCAGAAGTTCTCAAGAGTTTTGTTTTCAAGAGTTTTAGGCCCCTCGCCACACAGCACTCTCGAAAGGGCGATGCTGTTGGACACAGGATGGAAAACGACAGTCATACAGCTTTGTGTTTTTTCGCATGGCATCAGGATAACGGCCTGACAACTCTTGAAAATGAATATCGATAGTCCCTCAAGGGTTCGGCCAAGGACACTTGGAAACGCACGAGTTGCAGGCTGGGGTTTCCGATCTTTCAAGAGTGGTGTGGCGAGGCCCTATAAAGGGGCTGTGTCATTGCAGGCTGGGGTTTCCGATCTTTCAAGAGTGGTGTGGCGAGGCCCTATAAAGGGGCTGTGTCATTCTTTTTTTTGGGGGGGGGAGAAGAAGAAGAAGAAAAAGAAACTCTTTTTCCCCAAAGTGTATTTTTTCAAACTCTTTTTGTGACTCCCGCGTAGTTCCCGAACATTAAACCACATTCCCACCTGGAGCCACAGCACTCGCCAAGCCACAGTAGTTCTTTGTATTATTTTCTTTTCTACAATTCTTACACATGTGCCGTCCTAGCTCAGTTGGTAGAGCGCTAGGCTTTTAACCTAGTGGTCGGGGGTTCGAGTCCCCCGGACGGCGGTAGGTTTCCGGAGTGAAAATTTTCATGGTGCCCCAATTTCCATCTGACAAGTGATTCCCCGACGGTCATGATGTGACCACCCCACGAATAACGAATTTCTCGAAACTGGTGTTCCTCTTTCTGAAATGTGATTAGAGATTAGGTTAAGCCCGTTTAGGATTTGGCCTCCTTGAAAAAGCTGTTCCACAGCCGCATTTTAGGGTCCTGTATTATGTAGGAGGGGGCTGTGATTTCTCAAGTAGGTAGTAGGGTAGTCTGAGCTAGTGTAGGAGGTTAAGGTACCCAGCCTCCAAATATATTATGAAAATTGGAATTTGAATTTCGAGTTGAAAAGAGAAACTGTCCGCTAGGTTGCTGACCTCAGTTGTGGAATTAAGGAACCAGTACCTCCCCAGCTATTGAAGCCAAGCCTGAAATGCCCAGTGCAGTGTGCGTCCAAAAAAAAACGAACTGGCATGGGTCTCCACTGGCAGGCACCACCAGCCATTTTGTTCCACTATCAGAACCCAGAAAGTTGCGCCCGTGAACTAGCTGCACATTTGTTTTTCAAGCAGGGAAAGGTATTGCTGGTTTAGTTATTAAAAAAAAAAGCTGTCTGCTCAAAAGAAAAAGAAAGACTGCTCAGTTGAGATCCTCTCCCGGATTCTGGTTGGTCCTGGAGTAGCAGCTTCCTTCTTGGCAAACTTGCACCCCAGTATGCCATGCACGTGCAACCTCAAGTCAACCCCCTTCATCCGCTGCTTAAGTATGGACTGGGCAGACATGGAAGTCCTCGGAGAAGAAGACACCCGCCTAGCCAACCCTCCCCATGCAGGAATCCAATCTGCCCCCCCAGCCCCAGCTGCTGATGGGTAGGCTCCGAATAGCAACACGTAACGTACGGGGCCTTGGGGACTCCGGGGGGAGACGGAAGGGAAGACGTTTTAAGGCTTGGATTCACCAGGAGAGACTGGATGTAGTGATGCTGCAGGAGACAAAGTTGTCAGAGTCCAAACTCACCCAACTGCAAGATTGGTGGGCGGGACCTCAGCTTTGGTCTCCTGCACGGGATTCCAAAGGCGGAGTAGCAATACTCATCCATAGCAGAATTGCCGCACAACTAATCGACTACGACAGCGACGCGTGGGGTCGCTGGTGTTGGGTCAGGCTGCTGATTGGTGGGATAGACTGGGTCTTTGCTACTATCTACGCCCCGAACGACTCAAGTCAGAGATCCCTGTGTTTGGACACTCTGCCCCACGTCCTGCCTAAATCTGACCGTTTAGTGATAGGAGGGGATTGGAACCTCATCTGTAGTCCGGGCTTGGACTCTGAATCAGCGGTAAGAATGACTTCAGACAGAGCCAGATTTCTCAGCTGGAAGGAGCAGTGGGACCTGAAAGATTTGTACAGGGAGCTCTACCCCAACACTTCGGGTTTTACTTGGTTTGGCCAGTCGCCCCAGCAGTCAGAGGTGAAACGAAGACTCGACTTTTTTCTGGTCTCAGGGGCAGTCAGGGACAGGGTGATGGACGTGGAAGTCTTAAACGCCCCTCTGTCAGATCACAAGCCTGTGGTCATGAAGTGTTCGCTAGCAGAAGTGGAAGAAAGGGGCCCAGGGTATCTCCGCTTGAATACCTCACTGTTAACAGATGAGGGAATTAAGACATGGGTGGCAGGTTTCTGGGCAGATTGGAAAGCAGCAAGATTGAAGTTTGAAAGTACAGCAGAATGGGTGGACGAGGGTCTGAGAGTTATCTCTCTGAAGTTAGACTCTTTCTCTCGGATCTCGGCCTTCATTCGCAACAGAGAAGAATCGAGGTTGAAAGTACGGGTGACAGAGCCTGAAGGAAGACTGGGGGATAACCCAATTTCAGACCTTTTTTGGACCGAAGAAAGAGCCCGAAGATTGCAGGACTTGAAGAGTACCAGGTTAATCAGGAAAAATGGAGGGCCCAGGTTTTGGAAGTCAAGGGGATTATCTCCTCGGATCGACTGTCCAAAGAAACTTTCAAGCGTCTGCTGCCCCGCAACACCGCTGTTCAGATGAAAGAGCTGCAGCATCCGTATCTGCTGGGTAAACCAATCGCCTCAGACAACAAGGAAATGTGCAACTACGCAGCTGACTACTTCCAGGACATCCTGACCACGAGAAGACCTTATGACAGTCTGGACGACAACATGGCACTAAACTCCACAGTCTGGAACAATGTGAAAAGCATGCTGCCGACGGATGGCAGGCTCCAAATGGACAGGCCAGTAACGGTTGAAGAGCTCACTGAGACCCTAGGAAGCATGGCCCGGGGTAAAGCTCCGAGAGATGATGGGTTGCCAGTGGAGTTTTTCGCAGCTTGCTGGGAAGTTCTGGCAGGCGATTTGGTCCATCTATTAAACGAAATCAGACAGGGAGGGAGACTCGGGAGGACTATGACAAGAGGGATCATCTCCCTGGTGTTCAAGAAGGGAGACCGCAGCGACATCAGAAACTGGAGGCCGATCTCCCTCCTGAACGTGGTTTACAAACTGCTGGCCAAACTACTGTCAAGACGATTGGGCGACTACTTACCAGGGCTGGTGCAGAGGGACCAAGGTGCCTTTGCGAGAGGAAGATCGATCTTCGAAAATCTGGTAACAGCCATTGAGGCACTGGAACTGATCGAAATGGAAGAGCTGGACGTGACAGTCCTCCTGCTGGACCTCGAAAAAGCCTTTGACAGAGTGAACTGGACCTTTGTTTTGACTACACTGCGGGTTATGGGCTTTGGGGAGTGTTTCTGCAACTGGGTAAAGGTCATGTATGGTCACGCAACTGCAACTGTCTGCGTCAATGGCAGGATCTCAGAGGAGTTTGACCTGAGAAGATCGTTGCGGCAGGGCTGCCCATTGGCCCCGCTTCTGTGTGTGTTGCACCTGGAACCGCTCTTATGCAACATCCGCTGCCACCCCAACATAAGAGGGCTAGACCAGTTAAGTGGATGAAACAGTCGGGTTAAGGTCTTGGCTGAAGGTCGCCTCGGCCTGCTGCTTGAAGCTATCCCAGATGACTGGAAACGGCTTCTGGATCCGAAAGGAACATACCCTCTAGGTACCTGGTACATTACTAACTTCGAAGGTACAGAGCAGATCTGCAAACTGGAAAGTTGGACAGAGGACAACACGAGGAAATTCTGGTTGGAGACGTACAATCGTATGCTCACGAACCTCCCTACTCTATCAAGGGACGGGATACGCCAGCAATACGGATTGGCGGAGTTGTGCGAGGTCAGGGTAAGGCCGGTCGCCCCCAAGGAGGAAGGTTTCCCCTTAACCCCGATTGGCGGAGTGGCAGTCCCTACAACACAGTGGTTGTCAGAGAGAGGTGTAGAGGTAAGAAACATCTACGACAGATATCAGGAGGGAGCATAGACAATGCAGCACCTCTGGTGGGATTGTCAGAGATCTAGGAAGTGGTGGAGATGGTGGGAATACCACTGGAAGCGATTCGCAGGGAAATCAGACCTGGTGGGACAACGATGGGTTCTCACTGGAAGCCTCCCAATGAACTACAAGAACTCAGAGGGATAGGGGTATATTGCGCAGGTGGGAAGGGGGATCATGCTCTGGGTTATCTGGCTAGACAAGAACAGTCTTCAGTTTCAGGGTACGAATTTGGAGGAGCAAGCAGCGGAAGCCTTGTTCAAGAAGCTCCTAGCTGGTGTAATCAAAGACGACTGGTCCCGCAAGGTACAACAGGGAGAGCGAGATCAGGGGAGGAGGTGGTTTTCCCAAACTTGGGGTCTGGGGTTGGCACACATCTCAACTGAGGGGAATCTGGTGCTGGGGAATTGGTTATGTTGAGGTCTTTCTGGTAGGGTGAACCAGGGCACTCGGTTCTAGTGGGCAGCCACAGTAGACCGCACAGGGAGGGTAAGTCGGTCCCTTGGAACAAGTGTCCACCTGGTCACGATAGACGAGGCCTAGGGCCATAGGGTCCAAGAGGTAGACCTAGGACTTTTCAGGAGGAGAGTGTCTGAAACTCCCGGGCGCTTTAGGCAGGGTCTAGACTAGGCTAGTATTGTAGGGCTAGCGGTACGTCAGGACTACCTCTAAGTGTGGATTACTAGTTGATAAGACCACTGCTGCAGTTAGTTCAACAGGTGAGTATTCTTAGGTGCTTTCAGACGAGGATCAATAGGATGGGCTACTGTGAGTTAGGTATCGTTTAGATGATTGGGGGTGAACTAAGCTAAACCGGCTGATGCTGCTGGGATAACTCCGGGTTAAATTGTGAGGTCCCCGGCCTCAATTCATTTCATTTGGAATACGAATTGCTGAGTTGTTAAAAAATAATAATTAAAAAAAAAAAAAAATTTGGATAGTGAAAACTGAGCGTTTGATTTTTTTTATTTTTATTTTTGTTAATTTCGACCATTCCTGGATTTGTGTGCCATCATTGCACAGGGGCCATGCTAATCTTCCCTGTATCATTCCAATTTTAACGGATGTCTCGAAGGACTTGGATAAGATTGCTATAATGAAGTGCCAAAATAGATTGTTACTCTTATTTTTCACAAGTTCTGGCACGGTAGCATAGCTATCTGTGTGAAGGTCAGGTGAATCTGGAGATGTTAGAACAAGAGTGGAACTCACCATGAGCTACAGTTCGACTCCGGATTTGCTTGAATGTTCATTCATGTACTGTATGTGGCTTGGGAACGCGACTAAGGCTATGGAACGCGACTAAGGCGCCGTACCTACCACAGTAGGAACGCGCAAATCTCTATCATATATCTTTTATCATTTATCATTTATCAGTTATCATTTATCATTTATTATTATCACTTTTATGATATTATGAAATTTTTCGCAGTATCGTATGTGGTTTTATTATCACCGTCTCCGATGTTATGTAATTCCTTTCTGATTGGTTCTTTGAGAATCGCTACACGGCGTGATTTTTTTTTTTTTTTGTCGTCCCGTATTCTGCAATGAGGCGCATATAGCGCTATGCCTTTCTTGGCAAACCTCGCATGTTGATATCGTCGTTACTTTGAGTTCGAAATCTATCAGTGCGTATTTCAGCTCGGTGCAAGAAAACTCGGCAAGAGCGAAACGTCACTGCAGCTGTACCAGGACCAGTGGCGAACACTGCACCTGCTATCTTCCCATCGGATGTCTCCTTCGTGGAGGCGCGGGTACGATTTGAGTATCGGCGCGTCCTTATATCATTGCCATCGAGATTGAGAACCTGCGTTATACCTCCCCAGAAGCCGATTGGCGCGAGCAGCTCACCTGAGCCTCACAAGTGGCGAGGCAACACTCTGCTATCGTTATAGTTATATGGTCGGAAGGACCATCGCTACGGCAGTATCGATTGAAACTAATCAATCTAGTTATATCGAATTTGGAGCGGGGTTTGGAGTTGGGGTGTGCGCAGCATCGTTATGTGTAATCATTCGTATGTACGCACGGGGGAGGTCTCGTAAGGCCGGGAGCAGAAAAGGGAGGTGGTCCAATTGCGGACGTTACTGGATGGAGGGTAGCGGATTCAACTCCAACCAGCAACCACCACAAACTACACAGTACCCCGGTGGTAACGCGACTTCATGCCCGTTACCACCTGGGGTAGCCCCTGCGGTGTCGGTGCGAATACCCTTACAAGGGTATCCGCCCTGGTTTTTGCAAGTGACAGAAAATAGTTTTGGTTTAGAGTTTAAGTATACCGCGCAAAGCGCGGCTGCGTCTGTAATTGCGTTGACTGGGTGGTTGACCACAACAGCGAGTGCGTGGGCGCGCAGGTTTAATGCGCGCGTGATTCTTTTCTGTTGTTGATCGTAAAGCCATCCCGGACCTCGGTCGTTTTGCTTGGTGATATTATTATTAATTATTTATTTTTGATTAAGCAGGAATTAAGGATATTTTCTTTTGATTGGTACATTTGACCGAGTCGAGCGCGCGTGCGGAGAACGACCCCGACGACGGCATCGGCAATAACAGCGCGATTTCGTGCGGTGAGCGGGATGTCGTAGGATGGCGCGCGCGGCAATTATGGCATGGTATAAGCAAGCCGGCGCAGGCACTGGGAGCCGCGCAGCCGGTTTGTTGGCCCAAAGCGCCGCGCCACACCGTCTTGTATGGTACTCTGCGGACACTGGTCTCAGGCTTGGGCTTAGCCCTATAGGTTACGACATTGGACTGACACTACGAAGGTTCGGGGATCGAGGCCGGCGAGCGCCGACGCAGCGGCCAGCGGAGCATCGAGGAGGGAGCCGATGGGGTTGAGGGCCGTGGGGCTATCCCCTTTGGTTTTGCCATCGATGGCGTTCGATCGGTGGTGGCATTTTCTCTAAGTGAATCATTTTTACATCGTAAAATTAATATTTTTTTTTTTACGTGCCCCGACGCCCATTTGGCTTGAACGTGGTGCCGGATTGAGTGGCCATTCCGACAGTCGAGGACCTTGAGCACGCGCCTCTTTTGGCTGGCCTACGGGTTCCTGTGCGTTCGGTATGCCGGCGAAATTCTTCTATCCTACCCGTCTCACAACAAAGGCCAAGGAGTGCAGTGGCACAACGAAAGCACGGGGAGCGAAAGGTGTTGGGGCCGTTTCCTTCCTGTCGATCTGCACAGTGGCGGGCATATTTGGTCTGGGTAGCGAGGGCTGAGTTCGCCCGCGGGAAAATACCTTCCGACCGTAGCCGGACGGCAGAACGTTGAGACAGGACCGCGCCAGGTGCCCGCACGGTGGGGCGCGCGTGACAACTACGGCGCCGATTATAGTGAGTCGGTGGGGGCTGCCCCGTTTGAGTCCTTCGGGACATCCGTTAAAATTGGAACGACACAGGGAAGATTAGCATGGCCCTGCACAAAGGTGGCGTGCATAAAGAGCCGAGAGGGCCGGCAGTCGACGAGTTTTCCTTTTTGTGGTTCTTTTTTCTTTTCTGTCGAGCCCGTAGCGTTGAAAGGATCAGGCTGCGCTAGGCAAAGGCGGAGAAACGACGGGGAGCCGGAGTAGGTGGCAGCGCAGGCAGGGAGAGCGCTGTGACGGGAGCAACGACGAGTTGGGCGAACGAACGAAGCACTACGGAGTGGTGAGGCACGGGGGTAGTACCTAGGGGCGAACCTGGACGTGATCATCGGCGAGGTGCGTGCGGAGTAAGAGAGCGCAGAGCAGCAGGCGGATAGCACTGCGGGCGGTACCGGCTGGGAGCGAGCGCGAGTGATGGCACGGCGGGGTGACATGGCCCACGTACGAGGAGGCAAGGCGGGGAAGACGAGACTGGCGGGGTGACGAAAAAGGAGTGGACGAACCTGGACGCGGGCGGCGCCAGGTGCAGTCAAGAACGAGATGGCGGGGAGGCGAGCCAAGCGCAGCCAGGGAAGTAGAGATCGCCCGTTTCTTGGCGGAATCGGGCGGGAAAAGAAACGAGTTGGGGGTTTTAGTATAGGGCGAGCTCAGTTGTGGGGTTAGTTTTAGCGTTAGATTAGTAGAGTAAGGCCTGTTAGAGAAAGGTGGTGCGCGGGCTATGGCGGGAGAGGCAGTGGGAGAAGAAGAAGGAGGCTTTGCGTACTTGGTAGCGGACGGATCTCGCCGGGGGAGGAGCCGGGCTCGGGGTTTTAGCCCCGGGCGGATTCGAATCTGAAGTCAAAATTAGTAAGAAGTTAGTGAAATAGGAGATTAGTGAGAAAGTGAGTGCGCCGGGAGTGTCGAGGAGGAAAACTCGACGAGAATAAAAAGTCTATATCTCGCTCGAACCTCAATGGATTTGAGCGAGACAAAAGACTACGGGGAGGTTTTTTGGCGTAGAGAACCGATTGGCGAAGTCGGATTTGGAGAAAAGTTAGTAAGAAGAGAGATCAGTAAGAGAATGCTTGCGCTATGTGTGGCGGGGAAAGGCTGAAAGAAAACTGAATGGACCTGGACGCGGTTGGCGCCAGGTGCATCCGGAAAAGACTAAGGGTGGCGGGAGTGAGCAGGCCAGCGGGTTGGAATGGAGAGAGAGAGAGAGAGGGGGGAGGACTCACCATACCAGCGGCACTCGTACTTAGAGGGGATCCGTGACGAAGTGCACAGTCACGCCAGCGAACCTGACCACCATTACGGGCCAGGTACATAGAGGTGGAGGTCGCTCGGTCTGGGGTGTCTGTGCGACCTGCAGACGAGGACGGGCGGCTGTCAGGGTAGCTCCCTGGCTCAGTAGGTGGTGGAAGCCGACGGTCTGGGGGTTCGGCCGTGGTGTGAGTGAGCCGTGTGTTGTTGTGCTTCAAAGGACGGGGTGACTTACCTCGTAGCTGGCCGTAGTAGCAAGGTACGCTTCCATGCTCCAGCGGTAGATTCGTCCGGGTTCAGCACGATTACGACAGTAGGAGCTTGTAAGACCAAGGAGGCGTGAGCGGCCTATCCAAGCTGCACATCTTCAGGACCGCAGCCGGGCTAATGAACTCGGAACTCCAGTGAGTATTGCTCGCGGTATCCCCGAGTGTCCTCCTAACTCAAGTGACGATTGAACCTGGCCGCATTAGGTGGCCAGGTGCCTTCACCTGACAGAAAAGAGGGGCAGCGGTCAGGCATCTAGTATGAAAGGGACAACGACAGGGAGGGTAGTACGCGCATACCTCGGAGGGATCAACGTGCAGAGTGAACTGAAAGTAACGGGGGTTGTCCCTCGGAAGGTCGTGGCTTGTTGCCAACTTTGACGGGGGCAATAGTCATAACGGGCGGCAGGCGGAATACTTACCTGGCCGAGGTCGTGCTTATGCCGGTCCATGGGAGGGAGGAGCGAGTTGGGAAGTCGTGGATCCTGCCCTCCGGACTATGGGTCACCCATCCCACTAGCAGGTGCAGCCAAAGGACTGACCTGCAGTGCAAGTTTGCTCCTTGGCTGGCGTGCGGCACTTATGTAGATTAATATGGCCACGTACTGGTTTTACGAGAGAAGGAAGGAGGGACTATGCTTTGTGCCGATAACCCATGTCTTGAGCCGCCGCCATGGCAGTACAGACCTCGATCTTCTGAGGGGTAGCTGAGCTTTTGAAGGAGGTGTGGCTACGAGTAGAAGGGACTGTCGGAGAGTCTGCAGTTAGAGAGTTTGATCTCAACTCATCTGGCCGCTGTGCGGTACGGCCAGCATCATGCTGCTTCGCGGCTGCAGGCTGTTGCTGGTTGTGGCGAATTGATGCGGCCGGCTGCTGCGCACTGCTGCGCGGTCGTGATTGGGCTAAGGAGAGACATTGGGTTTTGAGGAGGCGATCAGACTAGACAAAATAGGGGCTAGTGTTGCGATCCGAGAGGTCGTCAGGGGGATCGACTTCAACAGTTTGACTACAGCTGTCACTAGTTGGCCATCATTGCGGGGCCCTCAGGTGAACCAAGGTAACAAGGCCCTCTCTTGCGAGTCTGAGAGCATCATCCTTGGATTTGAGAATCTCAAACCCTTCTCTATCTACCTTTCTAAGTCTCAGTCTAGTCCTTGGTTACGAGAGGAAGGCGGCAGGCGGGATTGCAACTCGTAGGTCCGCGCCAAGGCCTCTGTGGGAGGTTCGCCCCGCCGATTGCGGGAGCTCTGCCGAAAATCAGGAGGAGTTCTGGAGGCAGGGAATCGTAAGGTAAACCATTTTCATCTGTACAACCTACCACCACCCATGTTTGTTTATCCCCCTGCAGTATGACTGTTGTATGCATGAGGTTGTCCCTATGGTTTTTGCTTTCTCTTCAGGACCCAATCAGACTGAATGGTAGGAACGTGTGAGAGTGAAGCCTAAGTTTCTTCTTTATTTTGGTTGAAAGCAGACAAAGGGATAAACTGGGGGAAGGCGGGCGGAAGGTAGTCTTGCATGCATTTGGAAGGGTCAACCAAAGTCTGAGCATTGTTTCCATAGTGAATGGCTCAGGACTGTGTTTATTTGACTGTTTTCTGAAGGACCAGACATTGTTTTCATGGTGAATGGCCTGGTTGCTGTGTTTATTTAGTTTTTTTCTGGGGAACCAGGCATTGTTTCCATGGTGAATGGTCTGGTTGCTCTAGTTAACTCTTGGGGGTTGCCTGATTGAAGGAGTTTAAGTTCTTGTTTATTCTGAGGGAGGATTTCTGGTCTAAGGCTAAGCATTGTTTCCATAGTGAATGGTTTAGCCTGAAAACCACGCACATAAGTTAAACTGAGTATAAAGGGAAAATACTTTATATATATATTTGCATGTGAACTGGCAACTGGGTTTTGTTTTCATGGTGAACGGTCCAGCGTTAAGCCATATCATCAAGAAGAGAAAGGGAAAAATTTGAAGTATAAATGGAAATAGTAAGGGCGAGTTGAACATTGTTTTCATGGCGAATGGTTCAGTCCTCTGCTCATATTTGCTTTCCTTTTTGAAAACAAAGTCAGAAAAATACTAAATTTTGGATATTAAACGGCTCAGGGCGGCTAGGCATTGTTTCCATGGCGAATGGCCTAGTCATATGCCCAAAAGAAGAGAGAAGTAGTTATGAAACCTGTTCGTATAAATCTTAAAGGCAAGTTGGGCATTGTTTCCATGGCGAATGGTCCAGCTCTATGTCTTATGTAAGAGGAAAATAAGGGTTCAAAGACTTAAAAGATTTATAAACTATCTATATGAAATGAACTTGGGATGGTGAGAGTACTTACATTCGTGGTTTGTTTTGCATGTGACTGAGTGAGATGGCTAGTTTGTTTGGGTTTCAGTATTATAGGTAGTTGCTTAGTTGTTCGCCATGTGCTAGAGTCATAGGAGTTAGTGTCAATTCCTGCATTTTCTGTAATAATTTTTTTTTTACTTAGGTTAATTCTTGCATTTTCTGAGATTTTTTCTTATACTTGGCTTTGTATAAATTTTGGCAAGCTACTTTCCCTACGGGAAGCGCTGCCGAAATTTCTACAAATCCAAGGAGTTAGTTGAATTTTGACTTGTCAAAAGTTCAACTTTGTCCTTTCTCTTATCTGACTTTGTTAAAATCGGGGAAGTCTCCCTTTCTAAAGGGAATGCTGCCCAAATTTTTGCTAGTTCAGAGAGTTGGACAAAATTGAACTTTGGGAAGTCATAATTACTTTCGAATTTTGGACTTAGCCTTGTATAAATTTTGGAATAACACTTTTCTAGAGGGAGTGCTGCCGAAATTTCTACAAAATTAAAGAGTTAGTTGAATTATGTCTAAAGTTGAGCTCGAGTTGTCGTTCGAGTTCATATTTGACTTAGTATAAATTTGGGAAGTCTTCCTTTCTAAAGGGAGTGTTGCCCAAATTTTCTGCTATTTCAGGAAGTTAGACATAAATTTGACTTTCCAGACCTATAAATTATTTCTGCTTCCATATCTGACTTAGTATAAATCTGGGAAGTCTCACTTTCTAAAGGGAGTGCTGTCTAAATTTCTGCTATTTCAGGAAGTTAGACATAATTTCGACTTTCCGGAGTTATAAATTATTTCTGCTTTCATATCCAGACTTATATAAATTCTGGAAAGACACTTTTCATACGGGAAGCGCTGCCGAAATTTTCTTAATTTAAAGGAGATAGATTATATTTTGACAGGTGACTATTCTGGCAATCCATCCTGAATGGGGGAGATTCTGCCATGAGTCTACCTTTCTTTAGGCACTTGCTTAGAGGTAAGCTTAGATATAGTTAACTAGGATGATTCTTGAGTGAGATCGTGATATGGGGATTATTCTCCATGGACTTATAGGTTTAGCCTGGGGCATTGACCTGTCATGTGTTACAGGTCCTCTTGATTGTTTGGTTCGTGTTCAGGACTAGATTCGGTTTGATCCCTTGAGGATCATCTTCTGTTATCACTGATAACAGGTCGGTTGTCGATTCGTCGGTTTGCGACTCAATTCCAATTCACTCCTGTCACTCAACCTAAAGGCTTTAGCCATGTGTTTTTTTTTTTTTTTTTTTTTTTTACTCGTACTTTATTGAATGGCCATTTAACGAAGATACTGAGTATTTTTATTGCGGGGAGGTTGCGCTGAGGTTGAGGGTTGCATGGCTAAAGCAAGGGGTATGAGTACAAAGAATGATTGAAGTTGACCCCGTGTAGTGTGTAGACTTCTGGATGAATCTTTGATGTGATTGCAGGTGCGTCTGTGGTTCGAACTTTGGATGTGATTGCCTGCGATTACATACATATGTGGTTGAGAGGAGCCCCGCTGTGACTGTGAGAAGTAATCGTCCTATATAATCAAACCTCATATATTTACGAGTGCCCTGAGTATTTGAGAGGCCTGCTGTATTTGTGCGTAAGGGTTAACCGGATTATGACTTGAGAGAAAGGGAAGACTCTCTGTTATCCTTTGCTTTTTAGAGTTTTTATGGTTGGACGTTGTAGTCCGTGGCAACCGTCAAAGTCAAACCCCTTGACTTTTACCCAGGCCTGGAGTAGGACTCATCCCCAGGGCCGCAAGAAACGACTGCCACCACAGGTACGGACCTTTGTACCACCCACTGTGCATAGAGTGCAGAAGAGGGTGTGTGATCTTCAACCGTGCATGGCGGTTGTCCAACGTCGAGAGATTAACCATCGAAGCGCGTGTCAGCCGACACTTGAGTGTCGAACACGGCCCTCGAGATTAACGAGGATCGCATAAGTATGGGTACCACATAGTACGCCATCATTATGACTGCTTGCGTACGATTGCATTGCGAGTCGATATAAGTCAGCCCTGCGTCCGCGCAATTTTATACAAAGTCTCGCGCGTGACGCCTATCCGATTTCCGCATAAAAAAGTTATGGGACGGCTACTGAAGGGACTATGAGTGTTGTCGCGTTGTTTTGTTGTATCGTTTCGTATATGCATGTGTGTGTGTTTTATTTTTGTGTTTGTTAGAGTGGTGTGCGCGTGGTGTGTGGGACGCGTCCTGGTCGACCAACGACGAGCCGCGCTTGAGACCTCAGCCCCCCAAAATGTCGGTTCGCGTGCGGGTCCGCTAGGGGCGTATTACCGCGGCTACCCCCTATGCTACAGCGAACGAGAAACGCCCTCGGCTGGTCCACCTCTGCGATTGCAACTGATTAGCTTTCGTACTTTGGATTGGTAGCTCGGTGGAGATACGCCCACCGAAGGGAGGTGACAACTCTCGTAAGGTGTAGGTAAGTCGTGCCTCGCGTAGGTCCTATCCTGTCGTAGGGACTCGCGAGAGGTATGGCTGGCGCACTCGGCCGGAGCGGCTTAAGGAAGCTCCACATGTATTATCTGCGACGAAGGATTTAACAACTCCTGCGTGAAGCGACTGAGAGGGTCCCGCGCTGCCCTGATGCGGTGCCGGACCGATGCGCTCGACAGCGGCGCCACCACAAGTGTATTACACGTATCCTGGAGGTCAAGCCCCATCGACGGCTTCAGTGCAGCCTTCGAATGTGCCGACACCTGCGTTTCAAATACCGCAACCGGTGCTATGCGGCGCGCAGCAGTGGCCATCGTTTAACCCGTGGCAGGGTAATGGCGAATGGGCTGAACCGACACAAGTTCCAGTTTCAGTGCCTGGCGCAGCACCAGCCCAAGCAGCGGCACCAGTACCTGCCCCATTTCTTGGGCAACATCAAGGCGGTAATTCTCATAATGCTCACAGTGGACAGGGAGTCGGTCTGTCGACATCTAGTGGAGGTGGGAAAGGACCGGCCGCTAACAACTTCCCAGGGTTTGGGAATCGAGCTTACTTTACGAAAGAATATATGGAGATCTTTGAAGGGATTAAGATGGAGAAGGTGCTCGATCAAGCCAAGAAGAAGATGGCAATCTCAAGGAGGAGCAGTGTGAAGATCGTGGAACTGCCCGATGACGGAGGACGTCCTGAGCCACTAATGAATGAGAAGAATAATGACATGAAGGCATGGGTAACTTCTACACTAGGAGACTCATTGAAACTGATCAACGAGAAGCTCGAGGAGGTGGACAAGAAGGCGAAGATGATCACTGGCGAGCGGGCTGAACTCGAACAGCTCCGATTGGAGAAGCTGAAGAATGAGAAGGAGAGTAAGGAGTCAAGCACCGAGAAGAGGAAACGGATCAGGGTCTGTACGCCAGTTGAGCACTCCCCTTCAAGCACACGAGGGAAGACCCGATCGCGCGGAAGCACGAAGACAAGGCCTAAGCGCATTGAGATCTTGGATGACGAAGGAGATGCCGGCGTCAGAAAAAAATTTGGAACGAAGATGGAGAGCTTGTGTGAGCTCTCGGATATCAAGCAGATGCTAGCCGCGCTTCTGCAAGGGTTGAATAATCCTAAAGAGTAAGGTCATTGAACCGACTCCAGCAGCAGTGGAGGATGCCGATCTTGTGCAGAACGCCAACGTCGACGACGAGGGAGAAATAGACGATGGGGGCCTACCAGCATATATGAAAGTGCGTCATGAGTACTACAACTCACTACACTATACCAGAGTACATAAACTTTGCAAGGAGAAGAGTGTTCAGTACTTCAAGAAGGAGATGGGCGCATGGGAACTCGCCCGCATCGACCTGCAGGAGTACGCAGACTCCCTGAGCGAAGTACAGAATGTGGAATGCTCACGGAAGAATGAAGGACGCGGCGGAACCGATGGACACACATCGGGTACCGAGGCCAACTCAGTAAAGAGAAACTGAGCGGGGGTAGCCTTCGCTCACTGAAACGGGCCGTTGCCCGTTAACTTGAAGTCAGGCGTTGATAGGTCTATGCGAGTGCTCTTGGGCCGTATTCATGTTCTCATTATCCTCTTGGCCTGCCTGCGTGGTGACTTGAGTTGGGGTAGTGCGTATGTCGGGTTTTGGTTAAGGTTTTCCCGAACTGACTGGAAATAACTGCTAGATGCTAGCGGGTGTGTTTACGTGCTCATGTCACTAAATCACAAATTAGTTTATGTCGGAAAAACAGTGAGAGCACTGCACGTCGGATGGGGTGAACACTGCCGTTCCGCGGATGGAAATAGCAAGCAAAAGGTGCATTCCTGGTTGAGGAAAGCAGGCACCGCGGAATATGTACCGATTCCGATTTGGTTTGGAGATGAATCTGCTCTCGAATGTTTTGAACTTGCTACCATTAAAGGATTCAACCCAGGCCTGAATTCACGTGGAAAAAAGAAACGTGGTAGGGAACGAAGATCCTGTTGCCGGAAGAAACCTCACACACTCGCACCAGTGCAAATTGTCGAACCACTATTGTCTTCTTGCAAGGATGCTGACATTTCTAACAATCCAGACCTCCTTCGTGTTCTAAAAACACTGTCGAAAAGAAAGAAAACCAGGACGGTTAAGATTAAGAACAATGCCAGTGGTCGTTGGCTGAGAGCTTGACGACTTTGTGTTCTGTTGTATGGGTTTTCGAAGATTATAATCTAGGATGAGAATCTTCTTCTGTTGGATGCCAGAAATCAGATTGAAGCCGGTAGCGACTGGGTGATCACAGAACTCATTTGCACCCGCACAAAGACAGAACAGAAAAAGGCAGAATTGATTTCACTGTTGAGAGCACCGTGGAAACGAAGAGACCTATATAAAAAGAGCCTAAACGAACTACTCGAGTTGAATAATGTTGTAAAGACGGTAAACCAACATCGAGGTAGACAGATTTTGCGAAGTCTGCTTACTAACGCATGCAAGAAATGTTTTGGTGTAAATCCCCGTGCGTCTGTCACTTTGAAGATTCCTTTTTGTACTACTATCGACAAACATAAGGTTGTTGACACTGTTAAAGACTGGATTAATGGTCACATCCTACCAAAGTCGTTAGCTGACGTGTATGTGAAGAGAACTCGGGCCGTATGGCTTAAAGCCAAGTCGGTCGGAGATCTCTTACATAATCAAAAAAGGTTTGCACAACACAGTCAGTTTGACTGTGTGTGTGATGCTTTTGATTTGCCCAAATTAAATGGGCATGTCGCCGTCAAGCTAAGCGAAATTGATGAGATTAAACCTTTTCTCCATAATGCTAAAAATGTTCATTTCCCTGGGTTAGTAGTAAACAGGGACTGTCTAAACCAGGCTTGCAACGAAGCCCTTGACGGACTTCGAAGCGCTGGCCTGGATTTGGACACAATAAAGGTTAATTTCAGCACTGTGTGTAAGAAAGGTGAAAAGAAGCCCGAGGGTTGTGTGCTGACTGGATACGTTTTGGGCATCAAACAATTTTTTGAAGGCCTTGTTTTTGCCCCACTGGACCATAATACCAGTGAGACCTGGATCGAGTGTCCAAAAAGGTTCGAACAAGGTTTACAAAAAATGTTCCTAAATAACAAAAATTATGAAAGAATATCCAAAGACAAAGGATAAATCCTTGCCAGTATGAGGAGGGAGTACGAAGATGCTGGTTTGGCAAAAATTGCGAACTGGGATAGGCGTGGGAAGTTGCAATATGCCTATATAATGGCAAAAAAAAAGGACAAGGAAAAACAACGACCTATTGTCCCAGCTTTCCAAAATCCATTTCGTTCTGGCTCTGGGATCCTATCAGTTGCCCTCAACGAATTGGTTAGGAGAGTGAAAGTTCCTCATTTTAACCTACGAGCGACAGGGGACCTACATCGCGTCATCGAAACAGTGAACAAAAAAGGAGAGTCACCGTCGTTGGGCCTGATTGCACGGACATATGACATCAAAGAGATGTTCACTCAACTCCCTCGAGCTGTAATTCACCAGGCAGTGGAATGGCTGATCTTGCAGTTCAGTCAATTGGGTATCCGCTGGATACGAGTAAACAGCCGGAAAAGACTTGCCACTTTTGTTAAGTCACATGGCGAGGCCGGATGGAAATCAATCCGCCTTAATAAATTGACAGCACTAACCCAGTTTCAACTCAGCAATACTGTGTTCTTGGTGGAAGATGCGACCCTTCTACAAAAACAGGGCATCCCAATGGGTGGAAGAGCAAGCCCTCCTCTTGCCTGTGTAATGTGCATGTTCTCCGAATACAAGTTCGTAAGCACTCTTGGTGTCGACGCTAAGTTGATCACCAGGAAGAGGTATATCTACGATCTTTTACTCCTATCTTTCTTTCACAAAAATGACCCCGACGGTCTGGAACGAGCCCGGGCTCGACTGGACAAAATTGCCCATTGCTACCCAAAAGAACTGATCTTGGAACGAACCGACTCCAGCTCGAGGGTCCTGGATTTTCTGGAGATCCGCTTAATCGTTTTTGAGCCTACAGCGCGCATTCTGTCGACCCATAAATTTAAAAATGCAGAAACCATTCGGTTTCCAAATCCACTGGGAATCCGAACCTGTACAGATTTTAACTCATATGGACCGAAAACAACAAAATTTATTGTTGTCGCCAAATACGGTTCTGCGGATTTCTCAGAATTGCAATGATGCAGGTACCGTCATACTAAGTGTGCTCACATTGGCCTCAGAATTGAGGAAACCAAACTACCCATTGAAGGTAGTCGTCAAGGGGTTGAAATGGATGAAGAAAAGGGATGGGTCCCCCTTTTGGGACCGGATGGCCGAGGTCGTTACCAACACGTGGAGTTAAGTTATTCGCAATTGGTTCCGCTGACCGTCGTGACGCACCGGGATCCAGGATCGACTAGGATTCTGTTGTGTGTTCATACGTGGGTACGTACGAGAATGTGGACAAACACGATTACAGGTGTGTTGTATTCTTCTCACTTGGATATGAGCAATCGGTACGGTCGATAATGCTCAGATATCGTCTGAATATCCAGGTGTTTTGGCAGTATCTCTGCAGCAGCTTTCACATACTCGGAACACACGCTATGCGATGGACCAGGTTCAGTGAAAGAGGTGGCAGCCAGCGCCGCATAGTGCGTTTTTTCTTTTGAGAATAACTCTGAAAATCAGTGTCTATGGCCTGAAGGTAGTGTTGCGTTTTTCAGGCCCCGTATGAACAGACGCACGGTGCAAAGGGGCCCTACTGGGGGTATGGTTGGCTCCGCAGTCGTCTGATTATTTTTTCGATTTTTTCGATTTTGCTTTTCTGAATTTTTTCGCTCTTTTAGGAGGACGAACAGGGTAGCATTTTAGTATATAAAACATAGGAACGTAGGTTGCGTTACCTCAATCTGAGTGGCGTATTGAGTGGAAGGGTTGAGTGGTTTGGAGGAGAAGTTGCTGTACGCCATGATATTAATGCTCAAGGCATCTTCTTCTGGTTTACTTCCATGTGTTTGTAATCTTTTCTCTCATGTACTGTATGTGCCAAGTTTGGTGTTTGTTTGGTTCCTCGAGATGGTTGTTTGGGGCAATGCTGAAAATTGTGAAAATCGACAAATTGAAATATTGGTGAAGTCCTTTGGGACATCCGTTAAAATTGGAACGATACAGAGAAGATTAGCATGGTCCCTGCGCAAGGATGACACACATAAATCCAGAAATGGTCCAAATTTAAAATTAAAAAAAAGAAAAAAAAATGTTGGTGAAATTTCATGAAAGTGCACTTTTGGCTTGCTGTTTTATATGTTTTTATTTTTTATTTTTTTATTTTTTTACAATATGTTAGTAAGAAGTGCACTCTACAGATTGGTGTAAAGTATGGTTAAAATGACCCTTCAATTTTCTTATAAATGACAGTGAAAATTGGGGGGTCGGTTAACCTTCTCTCGCCTTCGGCACCGGGCTCGTTATGAATAAAAACGTTCTGGGGAAAGAACAAAAGAAGTCGCGCTGGACCAATGACAGTTACCCACAGTACTCGGCCACTCGGTTGTCCAGCTGAATCCTTCTGAAAACCCCACCCACCCTTCCTCTTATCATTTTTGCCCTTGCGCACCCCCACCCCCCTGTCCTACCCTAGTGTTAACCACCTGGGACCATCACCCATTGCCATATTGGCAGGGTGACCTGATCAGACAGCGGTTGCAGGCACCCGGGCTAGGCAGAGAGACCTACCCCCTGCTCAACCCTGGTTGAAGCAGACGCCGTGGAAGCCCGATTGCACGGGGACTTCGGAGCTAGGTATGAACATGCTACTACAGGTCTTCATGAGGGTGCACATTGTTACGTTGTATTACTACTATTGTGTTTGATGGCAAAGAGTTGGGGATCCTCCGTTCCCTCGTATATCCTTGGAGCCCGTTTCAGCCCCACGGTAAGGTGCAGTATCTCCTGACACCCCCGACATCCCGTACTAAGGAAGTGCTATGCCAGCCTTAAACCTTAAGCTATGTACTAGGAGGATAACGAACCCTAAGTCGTGGATCATGAACTGTATCATCTGTATGTATTGACCCTGGAGAACCCTGTGTTGTATGATAAACTGTGAGAGTTGGGCAATCTTTGACTACGTACTAGGAGGATGACCAGCCCTAAGTCATGATCTGGTATCGAACACGGGACCTCATATGAATCGTGCAAATGACCTAACCTGTTGACATATGATGTGAAGTAGTATGAAGTTGTGCTCTGTTGGGCTCGCGTAAACCAAGAACATCAGGATACCCTACCATCGCCCCAGTCCCGACATACAACAACCGTGAGCTACGGTAACCCTTGGGTGGTGCGCAAGCAGTGTCTGTAATAGCTAAAAGGGGTGTGTGTCCAACCGCGCATCAATCTAACGGTCTGCCGGTGTCCATGTGCAAGGCTGCTGATTTGAACCCGCAACCTCATACCACAATGCGCATTTCCAACCGGTGCTCTAACCACTGAGCTACATCAACCTATCATACCTTGTGTCTCCTTTTCTTTTTTGCCTTGGTAGATGGCCCCTTTCTATCCATGGGGGGCGATACCTGCTGGAAAACGGGTCAGTTGTCCCGTCTTGCGATACAAAACGAAAGGAAAAGGGGCAAGTGCGTTGATGTCATAACAAAGTTTCGAATTCACAAAAAAAATGCACGCCAACAAAGAAAACAGTTCCCGAGTCTCGTCGGTCACCGTCAAAAAACCGAACAACATGTGAGTAAACGTTAGTTGTAGACTCTTGACGACTTCTTTCGTTGGGCGGGGGGTCATGCTGGGTCCGGACCGACAGCATGGGTGTGATGTTCAACGTCACTCCCCGTTCTATCTTTCAATCAGAGTAATTAAAAATGCGGAACAGACCTTGGAAAAACAACAAAAGGGGGCGTGCCAAGGATGTTTTGAAAATTGAGTGTGGGGACACAGACGGAACTGAAATCCCCTGTGTGGTTCTAGTTTTAGTGACAAATGGCCATAGCCGCGCGGAAAAGAAATAGCGCGTACTGCTTTCAAGCGTTTGTTTAATCCAAGAAGTATCTCTAAACTTTCATGCGGGCTACTTGACGTCTTTTTTCGAATGAAAAGGAGGTCTCCCGACCATGTCACGGTGGAGTTAAACAAAACAAAACCAAAAGACAATTTGGGGACGACGCAGAAGAAATCTCGCGAGCCGCCGAGTTGACCGTGGTCGCGTCGTTCCTTTGCCGCTCTAGTCGGGTGCGCCAACCGTACTTCTCACGGTCCCCTACGATAGGATACCGGAGCACAACTTACCTTCCCTAAAGGGTTGTCACCACCCTTAGGGGCGTATCCCTACTAAGTTACTGACTCACGTGCAAAAATTTTTACAAGTAGACGCAAAGTTAGATCCGCCCAGGGCGTTTGCTCGCTTCGCCTCAGTATACGTACGTGTGGTTGAAACACCGACTGGACTCGGACGTCGTTCATTCCCTAGGGCGTAGATCTCCTAAGTACGAAATGGACGTTGGTTGACTAGGATGGTCTTAACCACGCGTAAAACCCACAACTCAATTTCATACCCTTAAACACTAGTTAAAAGAAAGCGATAATAACCGCACTCAGTTTCATCAAGAGGAATCGACCGTAGTCGATAGGAATGTATATCCAATATAAAATGATAACTGAAAGAATTTGAAATCATTATACGGCAAATCCAATGACACAAGATCGAAATAGAACCCGACCACCTGGGCTCCGACAATAACCTCGATGTAGCCGACAAAATAGTTGACCTGCCTCTATTTTGACTTGATGAGACGCGCTGCTAAAGTCATTCATTCCACCCTATCATCGACCTAAGACTACGTATGCGCACCCGTCTCCATATATTTTTAATCTCCTTGGATGACAGACTGCTTTCCGGATGATTCATGGTCATGTGCATTACTTGAAGTATTGCGTGTTCCACCCTCTAGGAAGTGGTATGGGGTATTCCTCCTTGTCCGAGCACAAGACTCGGATCTCATAAGTTGGGTTATCTCCACCGAATCGGCAAAGTAAACCCTCAATAGAACGGTCCACTCTGAGTCAATAACGAAGTCGACTCCTAAAGCAATGAACCCCGCTCCAGATTTTTCATAGAAAAAGAACGTATCCACCACAAGTAGATTTTAGTTGTTCTCATTTTTCTTAAGCTCAAGGTAACTTAGACGAAGAGAGTCAGAGGTGATAGAAAACGGGAATCATTTGGACGTGTATAGGAAGATAAGGTCATTCGGGACAAAATGGGTAAACCTCAGGGAAATGCTAGGTCCAATTGACTTCATCTTCAATATATTCACAAGTTTCTTTCATTGTACCCGTTGAAATTATTCACTTCAAAATACCATGTTTTTAACATGAAGGCAGGCGGAAGGTAGAAACATGACAATTTTTTTTCTTTTCTCAAATAAGCACAGTCAGTCTTGCACGCTTCTGCAAGACCGACCCTCCGAACCGGACTCAAAAGGTGTGTTAACAATCATACCGCCGCTAGATCACATTCAACTATACCACGGTCGCCGCACATTACTTCACAAAAAATAACGTCGGGATTACTATCCGCCACGTCGTCAACCAATACCATGGTCACTCAACGCCACCACCCGATCGTGCCCAGCAAAGAAGGGTCCACTACACCGCACATTTTTTGCAGTACTTTCCCTCAAAATAATGTTGTCGACGCCTTGCCACTGGTCGAGCAGCACCCCCCACACATACAGAAAAAACAGCGCCGACCCATCTACACTTCGGCGGCACAACCCCACTCAAAGGGAGGTTCAGCTTGCCGCACCGCCGCAACCAACCTAGGGCAGAGCCCTGGTTCCACAAAGTGGTCCCAGGGGCAATCCCACAGGCGCAGCACCAGCCTAACGTTGGGGCGGAATACCCTCAGTATTAGCTATGGCTGCCTCGCTCCTCACTCCACTCTTCTGCAGACTGCCAACTCCTCCAGCAGAGTCTTCCCTCAACTCCCTCACAGTGGCGCATCATGTGGGCAGCACTTCCACTTTGTGAGGCAGCAGGGCAAAGAGTTGCGCTTTTATACTTGCTGGAGTGAGGTATGCACCACTCCAGCCTACAGGTAAAATCCGCGGCTCCAGTGGAACCCTTGTTTTGAGTTAAGATCAAGGGTCCAACATGCCCACATCTCAGCCACACACATAGGGAGGCAATTACTTTCAATTGCCTTTTTTTTTTTTTTTTTCTTCAACTCATCTATCTCGGAATTTTACGAAATAGCTGAGAGTCTGGCATTTTCAAAACACTTTTTCTTTTTTTTTTAATGAATTTTCTTCGAAGAGCTTCAACTCTTCAAAGCTCGACGTACCCGACACTTTTTCCAGTGCACGTACGTCAAGCTCGACCTTAAATTAGCGATTTTCAAAATGACGGTTCAGATTCAAAGGTTATGCCTTAGTGGTCACACTTAGGCTTAACCAGCCTGTACCTGGGGCACAAACGTGGTCATTTCCCCTTCCCCTTCTCCCTTTTTTTTTCCTTTTCCTTTTTTTTTTTTTTCCACCCCTCGATTTTTTTGTGAGGAGACGATTCGGCGTTCTAAATGAACAGCCACCCCATCCAAGTTGTTTCACAGGGTCGAACTAAAATCAAGCTCAACAGGGTCATTTTTCCCTTATGCTAAACACGCTTGTACCAGGCGGCCACCGGTGTCAGGTTCGGGCGTGTTTTAACGGTCGCAACCAATTCAAAAAGCAAACGACCGCAAATGAACAACTTGAAGGCGACGTGGAAGCGGAAAGGACAAAAAACGAAGAGAAGAGGGAAAATAACTTCAAAAAAAAAAACTCCCAAAACAAAATCTACCTTCAAAAAAAAAATGTACCAACACGAATGGGTGTTTTAGTGTCCGTTACCACCTTTTAAAGGACTATACGTCTCTATAGTCCTCATCGCGCTACGACATTTTTTTTTTTTTTTTTTTTTGCTAGCCCGTTCTTCAAACGAACGACTGCTAAGTAGACCTCACAACTCATGAGATTCGAAGTGGAAATAAATGTCTAAAGAATAATAATAATAAAAAAGAAAATAAACGGAAATCCAAACCAAAATGGAATGAAAACTAAACAAAATCTAAAGAAAAACAAAACAAAAAACTTACTTTAAAAAAAAAAAGTGGCCGCTCATTATTACGGGCGCTTGCTGCAGCTTTGGGACTCCGTTCCACTAGCACACGAATGATGGCTTATTACGACGTGTGCGACACGACCAGAAAATGAAGAAAAGTGGTTAAAATAAAAAAAAAAAGAAAAAAAACTGGCAATGTTTGATTCATACACCCTCACTTGTCCTCACCTTTCCTAACCTCCCCACCTCCGCCCCGTCCCCCCAAAAATGTCCAGATTCATGCCACCCGCCAAGGCCCAATGAAGACAGAGTCAATTCATTGCTTCACTGGTTGTTGGGATAAAAGCCCTACCCGACGATTGTTGTGACCAAGACTCGAACGCCGGAGACGTTCGGACTAAGGTTTATAAAACATTTTGTCTTCGGTCATAGGTTAGTGTGAATGGACTTCCGGCAAACGCGTCAGCCTCATAAAGTCAAAAATTTCCACTAATGTCGGACATCGTGCGACATTAAAAATCTCGAGTAGATACCCTTGGAAGGGTTTCTGCTCCGACACCGTTTGTTACAGAGCTCACAATCCGACGTAGATGACCTTAGTCTGATCGCTCGTTCCTTGTGTTCGTCCTCACCACGTGCCCGATACTGGAACCCTTTTTTTCCGATAACGTTCGGTGCGGCTGCAATGGCTACACAGAGTATTGGACCAATAAGGTGTCACTGTCATCCATTGGATGACAATCAATTCGTTAAAAGGCAATAATAAGGAGTATGGCGGAAAGTGAGTATCAGTAATGACAAAACTAACGCCTATGAATCCTGAGCATTTTGTGTCGGGAGGAAAATAGAAGCGCTTGCCGATCTTGGCGAAGACTTCTTGTACATCTCACTCACATACACGTGTAATTTCCTCGTTATACGGGAACGGACATGGTGAGGATACGAGAAGTCGACGCCCAATCGGATCAGTATAATCGGTCCGTGTGGCATAAGCAAGGCTGATTGCATATGTCTACTCAATCCGCCATTCAATCGAAGGAATAAGCAGTCACAACACCATATTCTCATTATCTTCCATCCACCATGCAAGCCAATCCGAGAGAGATGGTTAATGAAAACCCAAAAATTCGGTGTTTTTCGGCGCACCACCACAAGCAATGTCGTCAAAAATTTAGCGAACAAATAATGCTGGTTCATTATACAAACATAAAAAAAAAACAGGCAAACAAAAATGAAAAAAAAAAACTAAAAAACACTATAAAACCATATTCGGAGTAGCTTTCGGAGTTCGCCAATTTGTTTTTCGAATTCGGTGTTTTCGCCAACTTTTTTATTAGTGGTCCAAATGCATCGAAACTGAATACAGATAGACCCTAAAGCACGTACATATCACACAAAAAAACAAACAACAAAAAAACACCAATTCGGGGAAATATGGCGGTTTTGGTGAAAAATTCAATGAACATGATACCACTTATTAACCATACGTGCAATCGGAGGCGTAAGTCTATGCATTCCGATCCAATCAAGAAGACGACCATCATTTATTCTTGCGAGTAGTTAAGCATGCATTGAAATAATCATATCAGAATCCTAATTCGTTCCCGTCATCAGAGCAATTACTCAATCGATACATATATGTAAAAAATCACTCATGCATAAACCATCAGATACTTTGGAGTAAAGGGAGGGGCGGGGCAAGATCACCCGAGCTTGCTAGTCTCTCAAATTCAACGATACTCGTCCTTGTGAGATTCGATTGAATTAAACGAGACGAGCGAGACCGGACCTTGGGAGCTGGTAGGGACGAGTGAGTCATTAGAAGATTACATTCATGAAGAAAACATTAAGAGAGAGAGAGAGAGAGAGAGAGAGAGAGAGAGAGAGAGAGAGAGAGAGAGAGAGAGAGAGAGAGAGAGAGGTGAGGTCGAAAGATGTGGACGGAGTCGTATCTTGTCAGAAGAAGGGGACTAAGGGAGAAGAAAGAGCTATGAGCACACAAATATATATTGAAAAAAAAAAACGGCAATCCACTGTCGACTTAGCTTCCAAAATAAGAAACGTAACCGGAGATCAAGGCGTGCAAACCTTCTTCTCTCTAACAATGGTCTTCGCCTATGCAACCACTCGTACACACACATCTTCCTTATCCAGGTACTGGCAATGATCTCGACCCCCACATACCAACCTTCACACCACAACAATCGTCACCCCGCCAACTCAGCTTCTACACCGACTTGCCCAGATCATGCAGTCCGTCGTCGCCATCCGACGCATAGCCTTGCAAAACTACAATCAGTCCGTCAGGACTTTTCGGCTCACCGTACACACACATCATCTAGCCCCAACTTCCCTGAAGCTGGAAGATGGGTTGAGGGAGAGTTTTTCTGATGTGCTTGCAGATTTTATAAGTGGGAAGAGGGAGATAGAAGATGGGAGGGAATGGGGTGGAGGTAGGAGAGGGTGAAGAGGGAGTTCGATTTAATCGCCCAAGGAAAGCCATATCGATCACTGCCAGTTCCTTTGCAGTCGATCAGATCACAACGTGTGGGGAATATTCTCCTTGCACAATGTCGTCTGATGGCTTGAACACTCAAGGGGAGGGATCGGTAGGGAGTTCTTGTAGGGCGATGAAGGTTGGAAGAAGGAGGGCGCGAAGAGTAGTGCGGAGCAAGACCAAGATTCAAACAAAAAGGAGAGAGAGAGAAGCGTGAAGGGAAGAAGGATCGAAAATAATTACGGGTGGAGAAAAAAAGGAGCGAGACAAGAGAGGTGAAGATGGCATGGGGCATAGCGGAAAGCGAGGGAAGTTTGCATGCATGGCTCCGTCACAGAGACAAAAAGGCACCAAAACAGTTATGTTTCATCTATTACAGCTCCACAACTACTTTAAGATTGAGAAGAAGAAGAAAAATGATATACGCGTGCGAGATTGAACGTGGGAAAAATCATATGCCTATTCAGATCCCCGCTGAAAATTCACAGAGTTTTCAATGACGATTTTTTTTTTTTTTTCCCTCTCTCTCTCTCTCTCTCTCTCTCTCTCTCTCTCTCTCTCTCTCTCTCTCTCTCTCTCTTTCTCTCTCTCTGCCTTCGCATGAAGACCACTCCTCGTTTCGCGAGATGCGTCGTCGACTGAAGAACCGCCCACCAACGACTGCGCTGCCCAGCAAAGCCGTGACTGCCCACGTATATATACGCAGGCACCGGCTACCGGTTCCCATTGATAATGGTCATGATGGGTGTGGGCGATCGTTTCCCCGTCCCGACATCCACGTCGGGTGTCCCATCCCTTGTTCGGGCATCATCAACCGGTGTGTCCCTATATATATATATATATATATATATATATATATATATATCGGGTGTCCCATCCCTTGTTCGGGCATCATCAACCGGTGTGTCCCTATATATATATATATATATATATATATATATATATA
>BFEA01000194.1:825109-836277 GCA_003427395.1 Chara braunii
AGAGAGAGAGAGAGAGAGAGAGAGAGAGAGAGAGAGAGAGAGAGAGAGAGAGAGAGAGAGAGAGAGAGAGAGAGAGAGTGAACGCGTTTGGGGAGGGGCACTCGTGCTGACGTGGCAACAGCTGGCAGCATAAGAACGCTTCCCTTCCCGCCATCGCGCATCTCATGATGGAGCAGCCTCGTCGTCCGAGCAAGCAGCAGCAGCAGCAGCCGCCGCCGCCGCAGCAGCAGCCGCAGGTGAGAAGGCTATCTGACCCCAGCAGCGCAAAGAAGAAGATGGTGGGAAGTATTCACGTGGATGAGGTGGTTGAACACCTCTCAGCCGCTGCGGCGGCGGTGTCGGACCATGCGCCGCCGTCCCGCCGCCCAAGTGGGCAGCAGCAGCAGCAGCAGCAGGTAAGAAGGCTTTCATCAGACTCCAGCAGTGCAAATGCCAACAACAATGCGACCGATCCGCCGATCGAGAAGAAGACGAGGGCGGGAAGTATTCACGTGGACGAGGTGGTTGATCACCTCTCCGCCGATGCGTCGATGGCGGACCATGATGGCACCGACTATTCTCATTGGGAGAAGAAGAGGGAGGGAAGCCTTACGGTGGACGAGCTGGTCGAAGACCTTTCATCCCTCAGTTATCAGGCTGAGGAGGATGATGAAATTGCGTGGCAACTCCATCTGGCAGTGGATGATGTCCTCGAAGATCGCGACACGGTGATTGGTTGGGGTCGGTATCCGCCAGCTGTACCCCTGAAAGGGCAACATGGGGCCATAATTAAGCGCGCGCGAAAGATGTCCGATCCCGGCCCCAGCGCTGACGTGCCCAAGGAACTGCCAAGAGAAGATCACGTGGCATCGGAAACGGCAGGCACGCTTCTCCACGACCCGCAGCCTCTTATGGATTACATCTTGCGGGAGGTGACGTCAACCATGAACGAGGTGATGGAGAGTGAGGAGGGGGTCGGCTGGGGACTGGGGGAGTTTACCTTTTTCCGGAAGCGGCATCCTTCGGTCATCAGGCGCGCGGGATACGCGGAGATAATCAGCACAGATGGGATGCCAGACCTGACGAAAGTGTCCAATTACATAGACAAGCACCTCAAATCGGTCCTGCTCAAGGGACTGGTTACTCTGGCCAAGGCTAAGCCCACTTCGGACCCCTTGACAGCAATCCACTGGTTAGCAAAATGGATTTTGGAGAATAACCCCAACAAGCCAGATGTTTTCGAAGAGGGGGCCATGCCCATAGCAGAGTTCACCTCAAACACCCCCCTGAGGGAGGAGGACGAGGAGGAGAAGGTACCTCCTGTGGTGTCAGGCGTCGAGGGGGAAACGCAGGAGGAAGGGGGCGATCATGATCATGATCATGATCATGACGGTAGCGTTGATGAGGTGGTCGAATTCCTCTCAGCCACTGCGGCGGCGATAAACGATCCGCCGCGGTCGCGCCGCCCAAGTGAGCAGGGGCAGGAGCAGCAGCAGCAGGCCAGACGGCTGTCATCCGACTCCAGCAGCGCACATGCCAATCCAACCGATCCGCTGGTTGATAATGATCAATATTATCATGATCATCAGTATCATCATCATGATCATGATCATCAAGATCATCATCATCATCATCATCAAGATCATCATCATGATCATCAAGATCATCATCATCATGATCATCATGATCATCAATATCATCATCATCATGATCATCATGATCATCAAGATCATCATCATGATCATGATCATCAATATCATCATCATGATCATGATCATCATGATTATCGTGACCAACGTCATCACGATTATGATGATGATCGTCATCATCATCATCCTCAGCTTATTCAATAAAACCTATCTAGGAATGGGGGATGGATGTACCAGCGAATCTGGCCCTAGTCACGTTCAGGTACACAACCAATCATGTCAGAAAGTCATAGTGCAGGGAAGACGAAAAACAGACGCCCTCCACGTGGCCGGTGATTATGGCTCTTGGTTCGCTGTCATCACCTTTTCTGGATTGAGTGGTACGACATTCGACATGCCCCGACCGACTGGGCGTACCTTGATCATCATTCATGAGAATGTATGGAAGCCATGCTTCCGGCTCGATACAGTCATGACGAGGGTGCGCTTTGTATTCGAGGGAAGACGGGTAATGGGTGCCTTAGTGAGGTGGTGAGACTCGCCGGAATTTCTTTTACTTTTTTTCTTTGTTTTCGAATGTTAGCTAGATTTGGGGGTAAGTACAGACGGGATTTTTTTTTTCTTTGTTTTCGAATGTTAGGTAGATTTGGGGGTAAATACAGACGGGATTTGGGGGTAAATACAGACGGGATTTTTGGAGCTACTGCAAGTGTGGCCGCGAGGTGACTCTGGCTCTCCATGAAAAAGGGAGGGGTTAAAATACTTAATAAAAAGACATAAGAGGCGGAATGGAAAAAAAAAAAAAAAAAAAAAGGGCATGACAGGTGGTGAGGGGGGATTATTTTTGCATACATGAGAGGGGTATATGAAAATAATAATAAAAAAAAGAAGAGAAAGAGGTGGTGAAAGGTGCTGAATACAACGAATCGACGAAGCCAGCCCCAAATGGGATTTTTTTTTTTCGAGGAAAAAAGAGAAACAACACGAAACGATCACAATGAACAGGTTTTTTTTTTTTTTTTTTTTTTTTTTTTTTTTTTTTTTCCGGCCCTCGGACAGGAGATTAGTCATAAATATTTTCAGCGCTGACCGTGATTTATATTCGTGATTTTTTTTTTTTTTCCCCTTCCCTCTTGTTAGAAGTGTGAAGGTTGCAATACCATGATCCTAATG
Source organism: Chara braunii (assembly GCA_003427395.1). NCBI lineage: Eukaryota > Viridiplantae > Streptophyta > Charophyceae > Charales > Characeae > Chara > Chara braunii. Next base: position 827,911 of record BFEA01000194.1, read on the forward strand.
ACAAGTGAATAAGATTATTTTTGTCCTACCGTCTTCTTCCCCCGAAGATAAGGCACCGTGATCATAAACGTATGCATACAAGCTATCTTTACGGTCCGTACAGTGTGCGGGTGCGTTGTACTTGAGGGGGGGGGGGAGAAGACCAGTTGATCCACCAATTGACAGCATACTGAGGCATAGCCTCATCAACGGTCAATCGGCTCGTCTTCCCTCCCCCCCCCTCTTTCAAATACAACGCACCCTCGTTAGGACTGTACTGGACCGGTAAGACAGCTTGTATACATTCACGATCAGGGTGTGTTGTACTGGGTCATGTGATGTGAAGAGAGACATAGGGTCTCGTTAGACCCTCCTTGGAAATCCGATTCTTAGGAAATCCGCTCGGCATCCTAATTCACCAAATTCCTTGAATGAATGTGAAAATGCTCGGGCGAGATTTCCTTAGATTCCTTAGAACCCCCAGCCAAAACGTCCTTGGATTCAAGGGGTCCTCGCGAGGTCCCTTGGGTTCAAGGAGCTGCGATTGACGGAGTGTTCTGGAGCGAGTGCCGACAGGAAAATTTGGAGTCTATGTTGGTGCACAGGTCGTCCGTGGTCCATTGGGCGGACATCGCCGGCCTCCAGTACCTGACGGCCCCCGAACGGCCTACCACCGTTACCGTTGGCATGACAATGCGTGGGGGTGGTTCTTCAGCTGCAAGGCGCTTCACGAAGCAGGGTTTTCCATGTGCGCGTCGCCGGCGGTGGTGTTGAACAGTCTAATTTTTTATTTTTCTACAAGCGATGTTGAAGCACCGTCGATGGATTGCAGGCATGTGCCTAGCGTCTTTTGGCAGCTATTGTCGTGTGCATTAATGCAAGCTTTGTTTGGTACACGCCTCGCAAGTTGCAATTCATGGCAGACGTCCTCCGGCGGTTCCCGCTCCTGCTGCTGGCCACTCTTCTCCTGCTCCTTGTCCTGTTGTTCAACGTGTGTTGTCGTTGTGCGGGGTCCTGGCAGCAGGCAGCAACGACGAACGGTGAGGAAGACGACGATGGACAGGCGGGAAACCTCCAGCAGACAGTCGATGCGCACCATTGACTACTCCACTCCACAGCTTCTCCGTGTAGTAGCCCTCCGTTGCGTCGTCAACCTGTTGGAGATCCTCCTATGTCCCTCCCGTCCTTTCCTCATCCACCATCTCTGCATTGCCCGGGGGATCACACCCGATGCCATGGCGCAGCAGAATTGCACAATGGATTCTGATAACGACACAGAATCGGGTGCATCCGTCTGTGCGGAGGCATGATGGCGGCCATGGCTTCAAAGGATGACATTGGAACATTGGGCGACGTAGTGTGTATGCGTAACGGTTTTCTACTGCGACGTCGCCTTCGTGTTCCGCATGCTCTTCGGGCCGTCACAGCTTAGCGCGAACGTAAGACTTCCGTGAAACGTGGAGAGTGCAAGCGCAGTCCCCATCGACGTGCAGGTGCAGCGAGGGCACCGGCGTGCGAACGAGTGGTGGGTGCTTGCGCATTACAAGTCCTGACGATGGAACGAGAGCTCCCGGGTGGTGCGAAGGCATTAACAACATTGGAGAGAAACATGGGGAGAGAAACATGGTGGTCGCAACTGTGTCAGTTGTCGCCATGTGTTATCGCATTGACAGAACGACAACCCGCCTGAGGATGAGATTGTTCATTCGCAGGCAGAGGCAGTTGATGCAACAACTGATGGATCCAGTCCAGCCGCTAGGATGCCTCACGCACTGGTGTGTCACAATGGAGGGTTCAAAATTTGAAATTGGAACGGGGATGTTGGCGCCCTTTTTTTCCGTCAGCGGGTAAGCCTCCCCGCCGCTGCCATTGAACCACGCCCGAGGAAGCACGGACATCCACGGACATCCAACCCCGCAGCCGCGTGTATGTGTATGAAATTGGCCGATGGAGACCTCCAAGGGTTTTCCTTGGGACCCATTGAATTAGGACGTGGTGTAACCACGACGTCGAAAACCAGAAAATTTTCGAAGGACTTCATCCTAATTTTTGAGGATTTTCCAAGGAGGGTCTAACGAGGCCCATAGGGTCCCGGCGCACGGCAAGCAAAACGAGTGCATCCACCCACCAAAGGTGGCAAAATACACTCGGTACTATTTATAGCAAACCAATGAACCTGGCCATTTTCTGGGGGAAGATACATTCGTTTCGTTTTTCGTTTCGTGTGCCATGTGGCAACGCCCATACTGGCTCGTAAGTCCACACAACCGCGTGAATAAACGTGAGAAAGCAATCTCGAAGTTAAGGGTCTCGCTGCACTACTCTAGGCTCTTGAATTTTCGAGAGTGGGTCGTCGCTGCACTTGGGCCTCGCTGCACTTGGGCCTCGCTGCACCACTCTCGAAATGCACAAATGACAAAAATCATGGCGGTGTATCTTTTCATATTCTAGTGGAAGATTCACTTTCGTTCTGCACATTTCGAGAGTAGTGCAGCGAGGCCCTTACTCTCGATCAGGGAACTCTGGAAACTGGATAGAGAGCTGTCAAAAGGCACTCTATATCGCCACTCTCGAAACATCGAAAGTCGCCCGCCTGCAAAACACGAATTCGCAAGTGTCCTTGGGAGTTGCCCGCCGACAGGCTCGTTTTTTCGAGAGTGGACCTCCTGTCCCGGTGGCCATACCGGCCTGGCATTGTCCCGTAGCGTAGCGGTACATGTCTTCTGTCGAGTCCGACGAGGCCCGGGGTTTCGAGAGTGCAGCTAGTGTAACAGGTTCCGGGGGTTCGAGAGTGCAGCTAGTGTAACAGGTTCTACAGTAAGTGCAGCGACGGAGGGTATTTCGAGAGTCTCGCCTCTCTGACAACGCTAGTCGAACTCTCGAAATATTTGAGAGTCTAGAGTAGTGCCTCGCCTCTATGACAACGCTAGTCGAACTCTCGAAATATTTTGAGAGTCTAGAGTCGTGCAGCGAGGCCCTAACTCTCGGAAGGAAGAACAGGTGCATTGTACCTGGTCATGATCGGAGTGAGGATTCGGGGACCTAGCGAGCGAGAGTCAGGGCGGGTGGTTCGTGGGTCCTTGCAAGGACCCACAAAAATCAAGCTGCTGCAGGCGGGCGCCAGCAACCTCCTCGTGAACCTCAGTTTCCTTTTCTTTCTGAGGACGACCTGACTCCTTGCGAGGGTTCTTTTTGACGATGGTGATTTGTGTGGCTGTGGGGCGATGTGAACACGAAACGAACTCGTGAAATTCTTCGTTTCGTGTGCCGTGCAGCGAGGCCCTCAGAAGTGAACATGGGTAGCGTCAGTGTGGTCAAGGTGATGTGCGACCGTCGTTCACCCGAATAGAACTGAGCGTGGCCGTAAATACAGCTGTAGTGGCCGGGCATTCTATTCGGGTGCAGACGGCAGACACAACAGAAAAGTATAGGTAGTCATGCATCCTTCCATCACCTTATATAAAAAAAAAATCAACCACCTTATCATCAATGGCCAGCTGTCAACTCCGTGTGAAGCTGCCGAGAGCGTGACATCAGAGAATAAAACTTCCATGCTCTAAAACAGCTAATACCTTCTTCCTGGACTCTATGTCTCCAACCAAACAGACATCCTGCCAGAGATACCTGGTTCTCTTCTCCCTCCTGCCCCTCCACTCTCTGGCGTGTGATTGGCCCCCCCACACCGGGAGGTACCAAGGTACACGTTTGGAAGTGCAGTGGGAACTCCAAGGCAGAGGACCTTCTCAGCTTCAAGGGCGAAGAAATGGTGAGTCTGGACGATGAGCTACAAGAGGTGAGGGTGTGGATCTCTGTGGGCCCCAGTGGTAAGGAAACATGTTCTGCCCCCCCCCCCTGCCTCATCCTTCAAAATAGATCCGTACAACTGCGGCTGGTCGGATCTCGTCAAGCCTGGGGACATCACTTCACAGCCTGGGGACTTCACTCCACTGAGCCAGTACTCCACGAACTTGGGAAGGGCCATTCAACTTCAGAAAATCCCAAAAGCGCCAGTGGACTTGGCCATCAGAAGATGGAAAGAAGACTCAGCAGACCACGTCTCAGAATCTAAGCTGTGGAAAGTTCTGGAAACAGCTCCAGAAACTTCCAGACCAGAAGGCGGCAAGTCTACTGTGGCTGTATTGATAGGCTACAATCAATACACAGACGGTACCCTCGACGGAGTGGCTGTCCTCCAGGGGGATGTCAGTCTCTCCCCAATGCAGCTCGTGCACTTGGGCTTGGGAAACCACATCTCATCTGTGGGCAGAATGCCCCTATTCCCGGTTGATTTGGCAATGGCAATGGTGGAGGAAACACTGGGCTAATCTTGGGGACTCTTCGGTCCCTTGGTCAGAGTCGTGGATCCGCTCTGGTTGCTCAGATGCCTGTTCCGCATTCAACTGGGGCTGGGGATATATCGCCCAAGTCTGCAGGGGGGGGTCATTATGAGGATCCTCTGGCAGAGCCGCAATGAGAAGCTCTTCACAGACGAAACCCCCTGCCCCGAAAAGCAGAAAAGGTCGGTTCTAATCCAAATCAGACTCATTATTATCACGGATTGGCAAAGGAAGGGCCCTCTGTGGTTCCCCCGCACTTGGGCGCCTGGTGTCTGTGAAGGAAGGCAAGCTGGTGTTTTGCCCATGGTTGCGTCCTCGTAATTAGAGGATGCTATACTGTTAGTTGTTGTGCTCAAAGGAAAGAGCCGATTTTAGGCTCGTTGATTGGGGACCCTGTGCCTGTGCTCTTTCGGTTTGGTTGCCATGATACTCACAGTCAATGTTGTAGGGCTGGAATTGGCCAGCCATTTCAGAGGATAGTGGTCTTGAATTTTTGGCTGATTGGAAGATGAATTAGTTACGCAGAAAGGAATGGGACGCTGGACCTGGTTTCCAGCACAAGCCTGAGCTGGGTATTGGCCCCAGCAATTCCGGGTTGTTTGTGAGGGATTCCCGGCCTCCTTTCATTGGTAATCAAAGCTTATAGTCTTCCAAAAAAAAAAGAAAAAAAAGAAAACAAGAATCTTTTTCTTTTTTGGGGGAATTAACAGCTAATCAATTATTTGGCTAAGAGTATACTCACACTTATTCTTTTTGCCTTTTACTACCTTCCTACCAATCAATAAACCAAAAGTTGAGAAGGGCCATCGTTGTGTTCATCGAATCTGATTTTACAGGACTTGACGTGCGAGCTTGTGACCATTTTTTGGCAATTGAACACGCTCGGTGGCAACCAACTGAGATAGTCAGCTTCATCCTCCCAGTCGGTATTAGCAAGGACTTAGCGAACAGCGGTGTGAGTGCAAGTGTGAGTGGGGTGCGTGTGGTGTGTGGGAGAGTGTTGGCTTTAGACACTCTTGTTACTCAATGGGGGTGGGGGAAGATGAAAATGAAGGCATAGTTGGGTCCTTGTGTGAGCCGGGGGCTAGGTCCCACTTGCACGAAGTAAGCGATATTGACCGTAGATAGCAAAGATCAACGGCCAGAATCTCTTAATCCGTGCAAGTGGGACCTTGCCCCGGGCCACTACTGGCAGCCCCAACCACGCACCCTAAAAGTTAGGGCAAAGAGGCAAACATGCCGTTACCTCCCTCCACCAAGAGAGGTAACCTCCCTTCACCGAAGGGAGATAGAAAGCTATGCTTGCAGGGGTCCCCTGCATAGCCTTAGGAGCAGTGGTAGGTGGTGAAAGGATAAAAGATACGTTCCATGACATGGCAGAAAGCCAGTTAAAATATGTGAGGAGAGAAAAAAAAATATATTCAGCCTCCTGATGAGTTGGTGAAACTCCGACGAACAGTTTGTCACAGCCCCTCGTTTGTTGTCCTCTTCTCTCTCTCTGCCTACGGTTTACCGGGCAGTTCTGTTTGTGACGATATAGCTGTCTCCCGATGATGCGAGGCTACGCCCGCTCAGCCCCTTCGGGCCCCTTTTTGCAGCAAGTCGGCCGCCCTAAGTGAAAGCAGGCGCGACAGGCCCTCAGGGCCTCGATTTTCAGGGTACCCCGCAACTGGTGAAATTCAGACAGTTGCGCTGCGCCAGTTGGTTGAAGGCGCCCAGACCCAGGCCATAGTTTGCAAATGTATCTGAATGGGGACCTGGGCCAGACGCGTGGAAAGGCCGTGAGCAGACCAAGGGCAGTTGGGCACATGCAACCATCAGGCCCTGGGCCTGCGTGTGAGGTCTGGGCCTGTGCCTACCGGGGCCTACTGGAAGCTTCCTGGACTGGACGCAGGCAGGCCACTTCGATATAGGGAAGGGCCTGCCTCCTCATTCGGCATTCGGGTGCTGGCTGCATGCTGCGCGAGCGCTGCTGCGCTATTTGCTGGCTGGGTGGCACTCACGCTCTCACGGGCGAGCAGGAAGAAGCGGGCAGCCATAGCCGAGCTGCTCCGCTGTAAGCTGGGTGTGGCGCAGGGTGGTCCTTGGGTGCTAGTGGCATCTGTGTGGTGTAGATCGGGGTTGTGAGTGTTGCGAGAGACATACCTGGTGCTGGAAGCGTGCGGCATTGCCCGCTGTATGCTCGTACTTCAGGAAGCTGTTGATGTCAACATCGGCATTGTAGTATTAGGCTAGATAGGATCTGCCACATGTAGTCTGGGCGCCGAGCGCCAATAGGATACCAACTCTTGTTCTTCGTTGATGATGATGAGAGACTATTTCAGCATTGTCAATTACGAACTATTGGTGTGTTCTTATTTGGTGAATCTCGTGATGCATTTCTGCTGTTGGTTCGAGGTCAAGACTATCTGGACTCATATGTATGATACTGTTTGATTGCTGGAGTTTGCTAATGCTCATCTTCCTTGCAATTTGGTATTGGAGCTGTGGTACGATTGTGCTCATCTGGCGCTTGTCTTCTGCCTTATGTGGTACATACATGCGGTCTGCTGGGCGAGTTTGGCCGTAAGTGGTGTGTAGTGAGGAGGGTGGAGACGAGTGTGAAGGCGACCCAGGAGGTGAGGGGTTCGCCAGGAAGGCTATGTCAAGTGTATGTGGTATGGACAGCGTGATGAGAACTATCTAATGTGCGATTGATGCTGAGGTGGAACGGTGGATAATGCTGGTTGTGCCGATGCAGTGACTGGTCATCGCAATCGCCACTTGGTCATCTGGTGAGATTATCTCTGTGGTTGGGGGCAGCTTGAATGAGGTACGTTGCTCTTAACCTTATCTACCCTCTTCATCACTTCTTACCGTGAGGTTGTGAGTTCTGTCTTGAGAGTCCTCTCATCGTGAGGTGTCGAGTGCGCTCAACCTTGAGAGTCGTGATTGTTCACGTGGAGCATCTGGGGGAAGACGGGCGGAGCTTCTTGAAGGGCCCTGGACGAAGCACTCGGGTCATGGTCACCATGCCAACCCGCTGGGACTAGTACACACATGCTTCGCTGCAAGTCGTTGGTTCTGCTGCTTGCGCAAGATAGGGGTTAACTCGAGTGTGGCAGCCTCTTAAGACGCATACCAGACCGTCTATAAACATTTCTGGTTGGGGACTCGGCTCTGATCTGGCTGTGATCGTCGTCTTGTTGCGACGTAAAATAATTCCTGATGTCACTTGGGGGCGGACGTTAACTTGCCTCTTGATCAGCCAGATCAACCGAGTGTAAGGCTCGTCGGCGTACGAGGATAAATAAGAGTGTTGTGGCTGCCTTGCTCGACGATAACCTGGGGCACAGGGGTGGGACCGGATTGCACACCTTTTAGACACGCTTGGCTTCTGATGCGTAGAAACGTGACACCGTGACATTGAGAAAAACAAAGGGAAGGGTAGATTCCAGGTGATAAGTTCGGGTTTAAATTCCAAGCTGTGAACAGACCTGATGAGTCAACATTATTTTTATTTTTGATTAGTTAGATGGACAACCATGTGACATCTGACAGACAGCATTAGTTTAGAATATTATTTATTCCTGATGCTTCCTCTGTTTGAGAACTAATCTTACTAAAAATAGTATTGACAGTAGGAATCTAACTTACCTGTTGACCCCAAATGAGATCTGTTCCAAAATAGCCACCACCAATTAGTTGGTCTGTGCACTATGCTGCGGTAGGCATCTTGAATGATCTAGTGTAGACGGTGCACAGTGCTGTAGCCTATGAGCGACAGGGAGGACACCGGAGAGGACAACCGCAGGACTTTGCGATCAGCTAGAGGCCCAATAACTCACGTGTCCCTAGAACCGGAGGGGGATAGGGAGTTGTTCCGCCCGCAGAGGGAGAGGCAGCAGCAGAGGAGAGCTAGAGCAGCCGAGGCCAGCAGGGCATTAGCTAGCGAGGCCGGTGCTACAGCAGCCATGGTTACCACAACCATGAGCACGTCTGCGCAACAGACTTCCCAAGCCGGTAGTTCAGGTACCGCCGGGTCCACGGTCGCGCAGACCGTGAGTCAGTC